>VZRX01004673.1:301019-339528 GCA_013398075.1 Notiomystis cincta
GAGGCATGTGGCCTTGGGACAGCGGAGGTCACAATTTCTCCCTCTTAGGTCACCCTGGCAAGCCGGCTGGTGAGACAGAACCACACACCTGCCTGTCGGAAACTCGCGGGCCCCCGGCCGGCGGGGATGTGAGGTGGAAGGCGCTGCCAGCCCGCGCCTGTGCCCGGCCCCGCTCGCCGCAGCTCGCACGTTGCGGACCGCACGTACTTGCCCGCAGCCCAGAAGGCCCTGGCAGAGGCCGCGTGTCCCGGGCTCCCAGCCGCCCCTGCCGCGCTCCTTGTGTGCCTGCCAGCCAGTGCCCCACCGGCTTCCTCCCTCCCTCGCTCTGGCTTTCTTTTTGCTTCTTTTTTTCCCACTCACCCTGTTGCATAAGGAGAGAGCGCCGAAGGAGGGGATGCCAACAGTGAATGGGAGGCAATAGGGGATGGGAGAAGGGCCGGGGGCATCGCTGCTTGGTCTGTTTGGAAAGAGGTGGGTGCTCATCCCACCACCACAGTCGCTTCCAGAGAAGTCACTTCCTTCCCTCCTTGTGCTCTTTGTCTCCCGCTGCAAAGGAGGAGCGGACGGTCTCCGTGCCAGGCAGGGAGCATGTCGCCCATGGGGGGGCAGCGCGCTCCAAGCAGCTGCTGCGCCTGCGACTGTGTCTTTGTCGCGGCTCCTGCCGCCCAAAGCACACGGGCTCTGCTGCCAGGTGGGGCTGGGACCCCTGGGCCTCTGCCAGCGCGGACTAAGTCGTTGCTTCCCCTCCTTCCCTGTGTCACATCAGGGTCTTGCTGTGACACACAGGGCTGGGTGGCCTGGCCCAGATTTTGGGGTAGGTGGCTGACCCATCAGGACATTGTCGAAAACACAGTAGTGGCTGGTGATGAGGAGCTCTGTGACAGAAACACCATCAGATGAAGGGGACTGTATGTTGTCAACTCAAATGATGGATGGAGGGTTAAAAGGCAGGCACCAGGACCCTTCTGAACATTAGTGGTGTGCAGGGAGGGGTTGCTTGCATTGGTGTTTGTTGGTGTTCCCCGTGATGTCCAGGATGATGACTTCCTTCCCACTATTCCTTCAAATCCCTGTCTCTTTTCCACCTTGCACCAAGTTTTTTTCCCCCAACTTTTCCAGCCTGAGTTTTTTTGATACCAGGGAAATCTACCCCTGTATTGTCATGACCCCAGAAAGGCAAGACTCTTGGCCATAGTACTGTGCAAAGCCCTCTGATGCATTTTTCTCCCTCTCTTTTGTAGGTGACCCAGGGCAGAAGGCAACCATGTGGACTCTGACTCAAGATTTGAGGGGAATCTATGAGTTTTGCTTTCATTTACCTGTGAATCGTGCTTACAGCAACAGCACATTTGATACTCTTTCTTTATTTCTTTCATTTTTGCCTTCCATTTGTTTCCTTCCCAGAAACTGTGTCCTCTTGAGTTCTCTGTCTGGGAACAGTGAACTAATCCCTCATCCAGGCAGGCTCAGGTCCTCATGGTCCCTGCCCTAGAGTTCCCAATCACCCTACTGTCCATAGTGAGTCTCCTCCTGTTACTAAAAGGTCACAAGTATGATTTTTTTCTTTGCACCCTCTCATGGCGAACGTGTCTTCCTGACTGCACCACGTGGCATCACCTTCACCCAGGGAATGTCTGCTTACATCCAACATGCCCAAGATGCTGGGGGCAACTTGCCTCAGTGAGGCCTCATGCCAGCAATAGATGTTGTGCCAGCAGCCTCAGAGCACCAGCGGGACTCTCTCCACGAGCTTGTGCTCGCCGCGCAGCTTGCCCTGGCCACGCTCACAGTGCTGGCCCCCAGAGCCAGCCAAATGCTGCTGTCACCTCCCCTGGTGCGTGTCTGGAGGAGCTGCTTAGTGACCTTGCCCATTTTATTCCTGACTTGCTTAGAAATCAGAATGCCTGTTTTCCCGGACACACTGTCTTGTGCTGGCACAGCAGTCTTACACACACTCCAGCACTTGTAGGTGCTGTTGGATATGGTTCTGTGTCCTCAGTGTGGAGGTGCATCTCCCTCCCCTCACCCATAGCATTTGTCCCTTGATTCTTTACCCTGAGGATTTCCCCTCTGAGCTCTTTGCTGTTGGTCTGGCAGCAATTCCAGTCCCCTCTGACTATCTTGCCCATGGAGATGGTGACCAGTGAGGCCACAGGACTGACTGGGTGGTGGATATCACAGATGGCTTTGGGCTCCACCTCATTTTCTCCTAAGCCTGAGCCAGTCTCTCATTTCAGAGAAGTCTGTCCATTAACTCTCAGGGCTGGAGAGTACAATTATGTGTGCTTGTATAGCTTGAAGCTTTCTAACCAGCCCAAGTAAGTGGTTTTCACCTTTTCATCCAGTCACTTCCTGTAAGAAAAGACACATCCGTTCTCTTTGAGTACAGATCTCACAAATGAGTACAAACCTTGCACATGCCAGCACTGGCTTTCTTCTGTCCTCATTCCTGGAGGAGAATCTCCTGGCCTGCACATACCTTTGGCTCTCTGAAATCATATTTGAATGAAGAAAATCTTCCTTCAGCAGAAGGTTTGTGCTTTGGTAACAAAAGGAAATCCCTGAATTTGTTGATGCTCTTGGGAAACTTCTCCAAGTCTTTTTCTCTGGTCCTGCAGGGGCAGTGTGGACAGTGCTGATTTCTTTATGTGAGCCCAGCGTGTCTCAAGCCATGCTTGAGGCTGCGGGTCGGTAATGAGGCCAGTCATTTGTTTGGGCTCCTGTGGATAATTCTGTCAGGGCCAAGCACTCTGCCAGTGAGCTTCTTTTAAGGACTGATTTTCTTTTACACAGTCAAGACTCAGACAGCCTATTATTAACCTCAGAGCCTGATGGCTTGCTTTGCATTCCCATTCCAGTCTGTGCTTTCACTAATTCCAACACACAGCTACTGCACTTCCACGCATCCTTGTTGCCTCCCTACTCTTGCTTTGAGCCCTGCTTCACCAGACCACATCTGCCAATGTTGCACCTCAGTGAAACTTGTCATGTCCTTCACCCATCCACAGAGCAGAGGCCCTGTGAGGACAGTGTTGAGTTTCCAGTCATCCTGTCCCAATTACTTGTCCCAGCAATCCCGTGGAGTAGGGAAACACAGCCTTGCTCTTCTAGACGGGTGAAGAGACACGGCAGCAGCAAGTGGAAAGCCAATAACAGAGAAAAAAACTTGAATGCAAAGCTCCAGGGTGCCGGGCTTAGGTCAGGACAAATCCCACCAATCCTGAAGGAGAATAGTAGGTGCAAGTGTGTGTTTTGCCCATACCCAAGCAGCTGTGTCACCACTGACAGCAGGGAAGGATGAGAGGGGCTTTGCTAATAAGGACTCATAATGAGGCTGTGCCTGAGCTCAGACCTCCTGCTTAAAAAGTCCCTCGACGTGTGAGGAAGCAAACAGCAGTGCCCATAGTGGGACAAACCTCAGAGACCATGGGAGGTCTGAGGGTGCCAGGCAAAAGAAGGGACAAGCCTATGCCAGCACATCTCTGTGGAGAGGTGAAGCAGGCATCCAAAAATAGCCCACCCTGCTGCCAAGAGCAGTGAGCCTTTGATAAACAATTCAAAAATAACCTCAGTGGGAAAGACATTGCAGCTCTCTCCATCAGAACTGAATTTGTGTCCTGTTTGCATTTCCATGCCCCTGCCAGCCTGCTGTTGAGCATGTTGCTCATGTTATGCCTGCTGCCTGCAGATGCTGGCCATGACTGGGATGTGGGCAACCATGAGGGACTGGGAAGATGCTTGGCTGTATTTTGCTGCTGTAGCAAGGGCTTGTCCTGGCTGGAAGCAGGAGCAGGGAGGCAGTCTGATGGGGACGTGCCTGGTCAGAGCTACAAGGTGCTTTTTGTGTTGAGGCTTCCCATCCTCTTGTTGACACGAGGGACTGGCTTGTGTGGGTGTCAGGCTGAGATGGAAAGTGCAGAGAGGTCTGCCACAGGAAACTGGAGCCAGATGAGCCAAGGGCCAGCGTGTCCTGGAGAGCCCTTCCTGGGGAAGGGGGGTTTTGGGGACCCTCTGCTTTGTGTGTCCTCACCCAGCACTGGGACGTGGAGCAGGGACAGGGAAGAGCCCTCTCTACCACCTCTCCACATCCCCAAGATAACTGCAGGCCATAGCCAGGAGATCACACTGGATGCAGCCCTACTCCCACCTGGCTGCCCCAGGACAGCAGCACCTCTCTCTAGGGAAATTGGGATTTTGTGGGCTGAATCCCCTGGAGTGCTGGCTCTGCAATGGGGCCCCTCAAAGTTCTGGTCACCTGCACAGGAAGCTCTGGCACACAGGAGAGGAGCAGGGCTCACTGCACCCAGACGTGCTTGTGGGCACGGTGGCCACAGTGCTGCACGAAGGGACAATGCTTATATCCCCCTTAGCCCAAGGCCACCACACCCTCCCTCCTCTGGGTTCTGGACACAGACTCTGCCCTGCCCCGGCTTCCTGGCAAGGCCCCCTCCTTGCCAGAGGAGGGCCTGGAAAGAAAAAGATACGTACTGACAGAAAAATCTCCTACTTGGGAAGGTCATTGTGTTGCTCCGGTGGGTGGGGGCGAGTGTGAAGGAGGTGGGGCAAGGCAGGGGCCGACAATCCTTCTCCAAACGTTGTCACTCCTGTTCAGTGATCCTTGGAGAGCCCTCGCCGTTCTGCTGCCAGCAGGCAGGAGCCAATTAAGGGCAATTAGGGTGGAAGCGGAGAAGGCGCCCCTTTAGCTGCCGCCAGAGCGGCCACTGGGAGCGCTGGCACGGCTCCACACTGTAAGGTTATTAGAGTTCTCCCCCTTATTGTCCTTGGAAGAGATGCTTCGGAGCGTCTGCTTGGAGCAGCGAGATGAAAGGGAGACACCCTTTGATGTGCCTGCCCGTTCACACAGAGCCGCTCTGGGGAGTCAACCCGAGCACTTCTGCAGCACCTTCCACCACTGTTAATTACCCAGGCAGGTCACCCTGGGATCTGAGGTCTCCCAGGCAGAGTGTGATCCCCCAGGGCACAGACGTGGCACAGACACAGGGAGTCCCTTTCCATGGCATGAAGTGCAGCAGGCGAGAGCAGAGAGCAGCAGTGAGGACAGAGGATCCGGGGCAGAGGGCTGAGCCCATCTCCACGAGGAGAGGAAGAGAGGCACAGCCAACAATAAGTGGCTTCCCTGCTGCCATACAGGCCATGGCATGGTCCCAGGGCTCTTCCTGGGAGCCTGCATGCTCCACAGCTGGATAGTGGTAATCTCAAAGCCTCCCTCTTATCTGCATGTACTGCCATAGGACATGGAACCATGTGGAATGACATTGGTTGAGCTTCTAACAGCCTTGTTGCCTATTTTGTCCCAACATTTGCAAAATCCCTTTCCTTGGCCATCCCTTCCTCCCCTGCAGCTCAGGGAGCTGAGGAACAGCAGAGGCAGGAGATGGGAGCTCTGTGATGTGCCATGAAGACATCTACTTGGCTTGCAGGAGAGATGGTCCTTCCAGTCCCTGCTCTGCTGGCCTGAGTACTCAGTGTCTCTGGCCACCAGTGTCCTGCCAACACAGAGATCCCACCACTGCACAGAGTTTCCTGATATGTTGCCCACAGCACCTTTATTCCTTTCCCCCTCTCCATTCTGCTTCTTCAACAGTCCCTCTTCTTCCCTAGGGGCCACACCTCCCCATCCTTATTTTCTCACACTTTACTGCTCCCAGTGCCACTGTGCCCATCCTGTGTTGCTCCCTGCATTATTTTCACTGACAGAGGACCGCAGTGGGGGTGAAGCTGGGAGAAGAAATAGGTGCAGATTCTACCTCTGGGCATGGGCTGTGGTGGGATGGGAGGAAGGTCCATGGCAACTCACCATTTTCACAGAACCTGTATTTTTTCTGCATCCAGGAGCTGCTGCTGGATGGAGTTCAACTTTGTCTTGATGCAGAGGAGATCAAGAATGCTGTCAATGCCAGGCATCAACCTTTCTGTTCCAGACTCCAGGCATTATTAATCTGGGCCCAGTTCCCCAAAGTCCTTGGCAAACTAAGTGGCTCTACCCTTCAGGCAGGTGCATTGCTCTGCCACCCTCCCTCTTTGCATCTCCTGGCCAGCCAAGCCTGCTGTGCAGAGCTGTCTCCAGCACTGTACACAGAGCACAGCGAGAACAACAGGCTCTGAGCACGCTGCCTCACAGCCTCCAGAGCAGAGGTGGCCCCAGGGCACTTCCCATGGGTTTTCCACCCACAGGTGCCACCACTCTTCAGGAAGGAAGGAGTCAGCCTTGTTTTGAGCAGCTGCCTTGCAAATGCATCCTCTCTAGCATGCAGCTGCCTGACCCAGGACAAAGCAGCCTGTGGCCTCAAGGAGTGAAACACAGCCTTGAAAACTTGAAGTGCTGCACACAGACAGAGCGAGTCATGCTCTCCACCAGCTCCTGTGACAACCACCTCTCTGCTTTTCAATCTTTATCAGGAACAGCAACGATTTCTGTAGTTTCTCTTCCTGCCTGGTGCTGCCTTTGCATCTGCTGCAGAGCAGAAATTCAAGGAGATGGATGCAGACCTTGGTCTGCTTTGTGGAAGTACTTCTAGTGTTTTCAGGTTAGGTAAAGGTCTCTCATTAACAAATCCTACCTGCTGACCCCAAAGCACGTGAGACCCTCTCAGATTTTTTGCCAGCATTCCTTATACTTTTGTGTAGCTCCAAACAGGAAACAATGCTCTTGGAAAAGCTTCTAGCAGCTCCAGAACGGGTGTCTGGAGCCTTGCTGAGCTAGTTACAATGCCGAGCTCAGAAGTGCTCTTTGCACATGTGCTACCTCGTGGAAGCCAAGGAGGGATTCCTAGGGCCAGGAAGTGAGAGTGTATGCCACCATGTGGCAGCAGATTCCCAAGTGTGGAGCTCAGGAGAGCTTCAGGCAGAGCCAGCTCATTGCTCAGGCCGGAGGATGGCCTGGCCCTTACAGGCAGAACTTCAGTGAGGAGTTATGACCTTCTGTGCACTGACAGGGAGGTGCTGTACAGGCACCCTGTACCACCTCCAAAGGCACCAGCCACCCCCTCCATGAAGGTATTTTGCAGTTGAGCAGCCCTGGAATTTACCATGGAAGACAATATTCATCTGAGAATTGTGTTCCAGCACCAAAGAGCCATTATTCACAGTGACAGCCTGCAGAGCTGAAAATAAACAAAGAACAAAGTCAAATCAAGTAGTTTTGGACAAAAACCATCCTGCCTCAAGGCAGAAGACAGCTTCTAAGCAAGAGAGACAACTTCTGAGGAAGAAACTCTTTTGGAAGCACATTATCCCACTGATGCAAAGCTTCATGTCTTTCTCTCAGAAGCAACCAAAAACTGGCCTGCCAGAAAACTTTGGGCGAGATGGAGGCTTAATTTAATCCAGGCTGTTCTTATCTTCTACATCTTCACTGTAAAAAAAGAAAAAAAAGGAAAAGTTTCTCATCTTTCTGGCAATGAAGAGAGCCCTAAATATCTGAAGTTAATAAAGAAAGCCACTGCATTGTTCATAGTCTGAATTATGCTGCAATGAGGACTCTGAGCTGTCACTTATATCAACAGGCTCTTAACTCTAAACTCAGCAATGGCCACTCAGGCCTTAGCTTCCCTCACTATTGCATGTTGCCTGAGGGTGTGTTTATCCCCTAGGCTCTGTACTGCCCTCCTAGACAGCAAAATGCCTATTTCTGCCTCCTCAACAGCTCTTCCAGGGTGTTGCACAGTAACTGCTACCCTGTATTCTATAAATACAGCACTGTCAGCTTAAAACATATTTGAATATAGAGAGGAGTAGTATGGAGACAACTATCTGGTTGGGTTACTTGGGTATTTCATTCTCTTAGGTGCTACACTGTAATTTGAAGGTGTGAATGAAGCTATTGACAAGTCTGGGGTCTTTTGCCCTAGACATCCACGTGGGTCAAAGCACCCTGTTCCCAAAAAACTTGGGAGTAAACTTGTCCTGAGCATCAGGATCCATGCAAGCTACTGTTACATCAAGGTTTAGCTGACTTTGGTTTCTGGGCCCTGATCATCCCAGGTGTTTTCCAAATTCTCCTATTCTTTGCTTTTCAGAGGAAATGTGTCTAAGAGGCTAGACCATGCTGGCAGACCTCCAAGGCCACGTGCTGATTTGCTGTGGTGGAGACTCCAACCTGTTGTTGCTGTCTGGGGAAACTAGATCTGTGTGTCCTTGAGAAAAGCACACAGAAGATCAGAGTGTGGACTGGGAAAAATGGACCAGATCTACTCCTTTTGCTTCCCTCTGTGCAAACCAGATGTAGCACAGAGGAGGAAGAGGAGGAAGAGGAGGACATGGGGTCTTCAGTAGCAGGATGGGAATGTGGGACCCCAACTTGCAAATGTCATCCAGTTGGTCTCACACTGCAGCTCACACTGACTGGAGAAACAGGTCTTCATATACAGCAACAAACACTCAAAACAAAACAAAAAGCATTTAAAAATATTGTCCTGCCTGGCTGCTCCAGATGAGTTTTTTAGTGAATCTGGAGGTGCCTTTTTTCTGGAGTTCTGTGCTACCATTATGCTGCCCATGAGCTGCATGGGATCAGGGCTTGGCACCATGGGTCACCAGGGACAGCCACCTTAATCAGCTTAAACCACAGCTTGACTCAGGCCTCCAGCTGTGCCACCCATCCCAAGGGAAGGTCTCTGAAACAGAGAGTGACCGCCCTGAAAATTCCTCCTGTGGTCACTTTTGTAAAGTCCTGCTCAGCTCAGAGAGGGATGGGGAAAGCAGTTAGTGGCATTCTGTCTCTAAAGAGCAGAGTGTTTCAGCTGTGATTCATTTTGTCTGGGGATTTGGCCTGTTTTGCTAATTTGTGGGAAGCTAATTCAGCAGAATTGGTAACCAGTTGTTTGCTGATGCCGCCTTTGGGATGGACGGTTGTCGCCTTCCACCTGGGGGACGTGAGGGATACTATTGCCAACACAGATTGGGGCACTGCATCATTTCCTTCATAATGTCCTTGGAGATGTGCAGATGTGCCTCTGGTGCCTGTGGGGCTAGTCTGGCCGATTTTTTCTTTTTTTCTTTGAAAGAGCAGTAAACACCTTTGGACCGCCCCACAGAGGATTGAGTTGTAGCCCATTGTCCTCAATTTACCTTCTGCTCCCACTGCCTGTTGTCTTTCCTCTTTTGTGGCATGTGTGAGGATGGATATGTCTGTCCCAAGAAATTGTCTGCAGTCATTTTAGAGTCCCTTTGACATCTGACAGACGGCGTGTGGCCCACAGACCACAGGCTGAGAAACACTGTATGGGGTGATGTCTACTGAGCTGCCTCCCAGAATTCAGGTTCTTTGAAACACATGGAAAGAAGCAGTTTCTGTCCTGGAAAAGACAGTGCCTTGGGCAGACAAGCATGGGGGAGGCAAGGACAGGGACACCCCAACCACCCAGCTAGACTGTGCTCCAGCCAGGGACCTGACTCTTGCAGACTTACTGTCTGAGCACCCCAGGTGAAAATTTAGGGGATCCCACTTGCAGCTGTGCTGTGACATGAGATGGGGATGCTGGCAAAGGGCAGGCAGGTAAGGAGGTGCAGTGTGGGTCTGTGGTGGGAGGGAGCAGAGGGGGAGGAGGGAGCTCTCACCAGCCCCACCACACTCCAGCAATCAAAGCCCAGCCTCTGTAATTAATACTATTTAGCCCAGGTTAGTAGCAGAGGAAAATGTCTCTTGTCAGCCTGGCTTTGCCCACTGGCCCTGATTTAGCAACATGAAAGCATTTTTTCTGATTAACTGTTCACTGAAGGAGATAAAAGAGATGACCATGAAATGTTTTCTTTAATGTGATGAATGTAAAGGGACTGGTAGAGCTGGAAAGGGTGAGAGCAGAGAAGAGAGAATTCTCCGACAGCAGATGGGGCTGGGGTGGGAAAGGGGTGTAGGGCAGAGCTGGGGGGGTGGGATGGAGGGGGCTGTGAGGTAGGGGCAGAACTGGGGGGGGTCCAGGACTAGGCTGGCAGGGGCCCCAGGATAGGAATGAGTGGATAACCAGGATGGAGGCAGTAGTAATTGAAACATTTCTGAAAAGAGAACTGTGCTAGCTAGCAACTGTAATTGTTACAAATGTATAGATAGATAGATATGTATATATGCATGAGGTTTTTTAAGGCTTTTATGAAGTTGCAGTCTGAATGCCAAATTTCACTGCTCATCTCTACTACTAAACTAAAAAAATGTCAGTAGCTAGGAAACAAAGTGAAGTAGTAAAGCTCCATTTCTAACATGATGTGGTTAGGATATTTTGGGGAACAGTGGTGCTGCTCCTACTTTGTAAAACCATAGCAGAGGGTTGAAAAGTTATATTTAAAAGCTAAACACAGTTTCCTACCATTCCTTTAAAAGACATTCCACTGTCATGTAGTCCAAACTGGCCTTCGATGGCTTTCAGTGTGCTTCTAACTATGTGCTGTTGACAGCTTACATTTTAAACTTTTGTCAATATGGACAATGAAGTTGGTCTGACCCACTTAAGATTAGTTTCTGTGTATTGGGTGGGAATAGGGTGGGTGGGCACTTACCAGAATGAAAAAAAAACTAATTTGGAAGAGAGAGGGAGAAAATCCAAAGAGCATCCCCAGTCAAGCTAATTTTTTCAGTTGTTTGCAGAAAATTATTTTGCCCTGATGTTTTTATGTATTTCAGGATAGAAAGGGAGAGTGTGTAAAATAAGATGGTTTCAGCTGAGAGGCTCCTATTGAAAAGTAGTTTTGCACAAGGTAGAAGATGAAAAGTCCTTACAGATGAGTACCCAGTCACAAAAACTGATGTGTCTTGTGCAAGCTGATGGTGCTAAAGGGGATGTAGCTTTACAGGCAAGCCAGCAATCGTTCTCTTCCCAGGATGTGCAGTGAGAAGCTCAGGCAAGCACAAAGGCATCGGCCGTGTTCGACATTAGGTCGGCTGGTCCGTAAGCAGATCGGATGTCCTCCCACCAAGCTCCCCTTTTGAGTCAGCTCAGCTCCTCTCCCAGAGGTCAGAGGAGACACAGGAAAGGTCCCTGGGCAGGCAATGGAAACACTGAAAGGGAGGTGAGGCTTGAATGCAGATAAGAGGAGTGCAAACTAATTGATCTGAAAAAGCACTGTCATTGTGGGGTATAAAATAATGACTGGGAAGTCNGGGGCAGAACTGGGGGGGGTCCAGGACTAGGCTGGCAGGGGCCCCAGGATAGGAATGAGTGGATAACCAGGATGGAGGCAGTAGTAATTGAAACATTTCTGAAAAGAGAACTGTGCTAGCTAGCAACTGTAATTGTTACAAATGTATAGATAGATAGATATGTATATATGCATGAGGTTTTTTAAGGCTTTTATGAAGTTGCAGTCTGAATGCCAAATTTCACTGCTCATCTCTACTACTAAACTAAAAAAATGTCAGTAGCTAGGAAACAAAGTGAAGTAGTAAAGCTCCATTTCTAACATGATGTGGTTAGGATATTTTGGGGAACAGTGGTGCTGCTCCTACTTTGTAAAACCATAGCAGAGGGTTGAAAAGTTATATTTAAAAGCTAAACACAGTTTCCTACCATTCCTTTAAAAGACATTCCACTGTCATGTAGTCCAAACTGGCCTTCGATGGCTTTCAGTGTGCTTCTAACTATGTGCTGTTGACAGCTTACATTTTAAACTTTTGTCAATATGGACAATGAAGTTGGTCTGACCCACTTAAGATTAGTTTCTGTGTATTGGGTGGGAATAGGGTGGGTGGGCACTTACCAGAATGAAAAAAAAACTAATTTGGAAGAGAGAGGGAGAAAATCCAAAGAGCATCCCCAGTCAAGCTAATTTTTTCAGTTGTTTGCAGAAAATTATTTTGCCCTGATGTTTTTATGTATTTCAGGATAGAAAGGGAGAGTGTGTAAAATAAGATGGTTTCAGCTGAGAGGCTCCTATTGAAAAGTAGTTTTGCACAAGGTAGAAGATGAAAAGTCCTTACAGATGAGTACCCAGTCACAAAAACTGATGTGTCTTGTGCAAGCTGATGGTGCTAAAGGGGATGTAGCTTTACAGGCAAGCCAGCAATCGTTCTCTTCCCAGGATGTGCAGTGAGAAGCTCAGGCAAGCACAAAGGCATCGGCCGTGTTCGACATTAGGTCGGCTGGTCCGTAAGCAGATCGGATGTCCTCCCACCAAGCTCCCCTTTTGAGTCAGCTCAGCTCCTCTCCCAGAGGTCAGAGGAGACACAGGAAAGGTCCCTGGGCAGGCAATGGAAACACTGAAAGGGAGGTGAGGCTTGAATGCAGATAAGAGGAGTGCAAACTAATTGATCTGAAAAAGCACTGTCATTGTGGGGTATAAAATAATGACTGGGAAGTCCCTTTTATTTACTGAGAAGCAAGAATAGCAGAGGGCAATGATAACACTGAAAGGGTGACATTTTAGGGCTCTTTAATCTAGGAGAGAGAGGCATAACAAACAACAGGGGTTGCAGTTTCAAGCCTGGCAAATGTAAATAAGAAATGAGGCGTGTTGCACGCGGGGTGCTGGCAGACATTGAAACAGAGTATGTGTGGAGTTTGTGTGGGGCTCACCATCTCTTAATGCCTTTGTGTCCAGACAGGCTGATTTTCTGGGAGATAAAAACAAGTTACTGAGCTCAACGGCAGTGATGGCTGAAATTCAGTGGTGGAGCATGAGTCAGGCTAAGAATTCCTGCTTTTTCTGCATTCAGGTGGAGACTTGGCTGCAAAACACTCTGCTTACCCAAGCACCTCACCCACAGGGACTGTGCCAGGGTGGTGGTGAGTGCAGTCACCTTCTTAAGGGGCTGTGGTGTTTGCATGGCCAAGGAAAGCTGCATCCCTTTATCACCTGGGGGAAAGAGGGATTAGTCTGTGTGGAAGCAGCCTCAGGCAATGGTCTTTGAGTGGAGGCCTGAGGCCAGGAGGAGTCATTGTGGTGTCTGCAGGGACACTGCCACACGTGTCAGCCTGGGACAGCCACTCTGAGAGCTGTACTGGGTGATCCCTCCTGTCCCTGACAACCTGCCTTCCTGGGAGGACAAAATGTGTGAGCCTCTGCACCCCATAAGTGCTTCCAGCACCTTGTGCCACATCTGCTCAGAGTCACCATCCCCAGGCACCGAGAAGCCTTTCTGTGAAGGCTCTGTAGGCATTTCAGGACAATCCTCTGCATCCTTTCTTTCCCCCACTCAGAAATGTTCCCAAGGCTCATCCACAGCATCAGTGCATGTTTCCCTTGGACCTTTCAGGATCCCCTCCTGTTGTGCACCCCTATGGCAGAGCCCTCCACGTGCTCCCGTCTAACCATGCTTCCTGTTCCCAAAATCTCAATTTCTGTGAAATATCCTAAGCCTTCTGTAGGCTCAGCTAATGTGCTGTGACACATCCTGCTAATCTGCAAGCAGCTGCTCAGGCTGCCAGCACATCCTAAGGTTTTGGGCTAAGGGCAGTCTATGCCAAAAGCCCTACCTTGCCTCTGGCATGCAGAGTGGGTCAAGCACTGCACAGAAGGTAGAAAAACACCTGCCAGTGATGACTAAGTATTAATGTTTTCCCAGAAAGTGTCAAATCTCTCAGCCTGGAGTCCTTCATTGTAAATAATTTTTGTTTTAGAAGCAAACAAACAAACTGGTGGAAGTCTCCCAGCAGCAGGTGCTGCCTCCATGTGAAACCCAGCCTCACAGCCCATGGTTCACAGTTGTCTGTTTATTTTTCTGCTATTTATAGCTGGTCAAACCCTTCCATCCTGCCTCATGTTTCCTACTTGCTCTATCTTAATAATTAATGTATTTACTGTTAGTATTTTATTAAAACAAACAAAAAATTGAATGAAAAATATTGCCTGTGGCCAGGGTGCTGCTGGCTTGAGGCGTTTGGAAGGACACAGGCCAGCTGGAGAAGCTCATGCTGTACTGGATGTTGGAGAAATGCTGAGATGGGAAAAGAGGTGGTGCACATCTAAAGCATGGGGTAGAGCTCAAGAATGTCAGGACTGGCTCTGTCTTCATGGTGTGAACCAGAGTATTTTCACTGGCTTTGTGTGAACCACCTCTCATTTTGTGCCAGCTGTGGCTGTTGTCCTTGGTACCAGCTAGGGCAGCCCCTGTTACAAGCTGTGGCAAGTGGGCCCCTGGCTAGAAGGCATGACAGACATGGGAAAATGAGAATTGTGTCAGTCCAAGGGGAAGAAACTGGCTGGCTGTGCTTATGGAGGAGTTTGGCCAGGACATGGATGCTGCAGGTGATTGCAGGCTGGTGGCTGCTTGGTGAAGGTAGACAGTGACTCCGCAGCTGACACCACTCTGAAAACCTGTGACAGAGAAGCCTCCTGAAATCTTTGGGATAGGTGACACCCACCAACATGGAATAAATGAATTGAACAAGCTGTGTACAGAAATACACCCACGTGCCCCTGAGCCTCACTTCATCATCCACTCTTTTGCAGACGCCCTTGGTACGGCTGCTTCACAAGCCATGACCTCGCTGTGTCAGCTTCACATTTTTCTCCAGTAGCTTGTATTTCCTTTGCTGATGTGCAAGTTTAAGCACTGCTTTATAGCCTCAAGCAGACACCAACCATGCTCCTCTCACTTATTTAAATTCATTTTACCTGCCAACACAGCGCACGGTTCTGTAAAATATGGCTATAACTGAGCTCCTACTTTGTGAGTCGGTGTTTTGGTCTGTGTCATGAGCTAGGTAGGCCTCATTGGCCTTAAAATCCCAAAATTATCAGCCACGCTGATAGTGCCTTTCTGAAAAGGGTGGTTTCTTTCACTTTATATTGGGTCATTTAGGCAGTAAGCTCTAAAGCTGACACTTGCTTCTCTTTCTGAGTAGTGCATGATAAACACTTGTCCTGGATTTTTGAACAAGTGGGATTTGCACCCCTTTGTGGAGGGAGTTTAACCCACCTGGTTGTTGCATGAGTGGATATTTTCTAATTTTAGAGAAGATGGCATTGCAATTCACTGCTCAGCAGGAGACAGGTCCACAGACTAAGATATCTCTGATCCTTAAGATATCTCTGTTCTCTCCACCCATCTCCATGTCTGGAGAGTGGGGAGAGCCTTGCTGTGAAATGATGAAAGTGGTGCATGGCTCTGCTCCTAGGAAAAAACCTCGGCAGCTAAGTGGATCAGGTATAAAGTGTAGATAGAGAAAGCCTGGTGAGTTTTCCTTTTTTAAGTAGCTGTCTACCCAGGGTGCAAATTCTGAACCCTCTAAAAAGGCCAGTTGTGATAATAAATGTTTATGAAAATAATGTAGCTGATCTTAGAGGGGAAGTTCAGGGTGTGTTTTGTTAATCTTAGGAGGTCTGCACTAAATTAATTTATTACATTTTTTTACACTGGATAATTTTCAAGCTTTTTTTTTTTTTTTTTTAACAGGGCTGCTAATGTAACAATAGGATGGGACTGAACTGTTAGCAGCCTCAGGCACTGTCCAATGATTCACCAAAGCATTTCACTTGTACTACAGCTGATATTTGTGTGACATTCAGCATGCCAGACTGGAACATTCAATATTTGGGACTCGGATTCCTCCCAGACAGAAAGGCGCTTAGGAGAGACTTCAGCCTATCTGGGCTCCTTCCTTTAACAAAAATCTGATTAAGTTAATTATGTTTTGTGAGAAAAAAAAAGGAATAGAAAAAACAACATATGAGATGTCAGTGAAAAGAAATAGAAAAAGCTTTCTGAGTAAAAGGCTTGAAACAATGGATTCCTGCCATCTTAGCTGTCTCACCTTTCCTACTGGCTCAGCTGTGATTTACATTTCTATTGATGAAACAGTGATCCTGATGTGAAACAGCTCTGCAAATAACCAGAGCAAAATCCATGCATCCCTTCACAATATTCCAGCTCAATATTTTAGTGGAATGAAAAACTGAATAAAAAGATTTTCTAAAAAATGATATTTTCTTTGGAAACTGGGCAATGGGGGCCTTTCTTCCGAATTGCCTTGGCAAATGTAGGAGTGCATGGACTGGATGTTCCAGAAGGACAGGCTCTTTCTGCAGAACACCCCACATTCCAGCTTTCTCACCTAAGCATATTTTTTAATGCCAAATACTTTTTCTGACAAGATTTACAGAGGTCTTAAAGAATCTCATCAAAAATCAGATTGGAAGAAGGTCTAATGGCCCTTCCTCCATCTGGTACAGAAGGGAGTTAACAGCATAACAATGCAAGAATGTTTAGCAGTTCAAGAGATTGCACAAATGTTTCTTTTATTCCTAGAAATGGGAATCAGAAAGAGGTTTATGAGTTTGACAGATTGCCCCATTCTATGCTGTCAGTTGCTCGTTTCACTTCACACGATACACAGCTGCAACATGTTTGATGTGCCTGTGAACCCAAATCAAAGCAGTGAACATCTTCCTAAATATTTCTGTAACAAAACCTGCTCAATAGACTAAATTATCTACAGAAGGAGTCCTACAGGAAGCACCTGCACTTTGGTATTTAGTTCAGCATTGTGTTACCTAATGCTGCTGACCTGTTCTGTGATCTTGAAAAAAAAGAGCTTTTTTTATTTGTTTCCTCTCAGATCCCATCACTCTTTTGTCTCACATGCTGAGTGCTTCATAGCGGAATCTGTCTCATCCCCTTTGTTTGTAGGCTCTGTGTGGCTCAGTCAAAGCCCACAGAGAGTGATGTATGAATAGTGCTTGTCACCTGGGCAGAACAGTGGAGAGGTCTGTCTGATTTGCCCCTTGTCTGTTGTGGCACAGGACCATTTTATGGTGTTGTGAAAGTCGGTGATGTGAGCGAAAAGATCAGCCCTCACCTTGGGATGCTGCTGCAGTTCCTGGTTGCTGGCACAGTAATGCAGAAATGCAGATGAATTTCCTGCTGATGCCTGGACTAGATGCAATATAAAGCATATTGAAGAAGGATCTGTTCAATTTCAGCTTCAAAGAAGCAGGAGGTATTTTTGTTGAAAGAGGAGCACCAGTGTGGTCCCCTGTAAATGTGCAGGTGCTGCTCTGAGGCATGAGCTCCAGTAAATGAAGTTAAATCTATGGGGAGCAGCAACCTTAAGGAGGCCTAGCTTCTAATGGCTGCATTGCAGGGCTGGACCTAGCAGACAGCAAAGGCTGGACTTGATTCCTGGACATCAGACTCACCAGGGACTCTTTGATGCCTGATGAGGAGCCCATCAGGGCTGCCACCCCAGTTTGTGTGCCTGCAGCACATCAGCAAGAGCACTTCCCAACCACAAGGACTGAAGAGACAATGTCTTGGGCTGACACAACGTGCACTGAAGGCAAGCAGTTCACCAGAAGAGAGAGAAGAGAGTTTCATACCAAGATGTCCAGAGCTGTAAATGAAAGAAGAGCATATGAAAAAGGAAGATGGTTTTCTGTAGCTTGGAGCAGCCTGAGCTGTTAAGGCTCCAGTTTGTACAACACTTCAGTCCTGGTGTATTTAGGCTCTTTATGTAAGTGAGCTACCTGACTTTGGGCTGTTCTGTTGCATGGGGCTTCTTACAGTTGCTGGACCAAAAACTTGGTGTAGTATCTATTTGAAAGTTTAATGGGGATAAAAACCATATGAAGGTAATGAGATAAAAATCTCATGACATCTGTTTGTACTTTTAAAAATTGCATGGAAACTGAAAGCATGCAAATAAGCTCAGCATTTGATGAGTGGTGAGCAGCCTTCTCTCTGCTTGTGTGTCAGCCTGGAGCTGCTAATGGCTAGACAGGCTATAACTGCAGCTAAGAGAAAGCCACAAGAAAACAGCACTTGATTAATAAAGCAAAATGCCAGCTTTCAGTATTGCTGGAGTCCCCAGATAGGTGGGGTATGGCAGTCTTGAGCAGTCCTGAGAACTGCTGACTCCACCAAGCTGGCTCAACACAAAGCCCGTAGTGACTCTGAAGCAGACAATCTTTTGCCTCTCTTTCAAATCACTCTGACACTATCTAACCCTCCTCCTGCAGGAAAATAAAGAAAGGGGACCACTGGAAATAATGAATCCCTCTTTTCTTCCTTTGTTCAACAGTGGCCAGTACCAGATTTCCTAGAAAAGATGTCAGGGCTTGGAGGGGCCAAGTGTGGACTGAGCACATCTCTGCCCTTCATCCTCTGTCATGGGTATACCTGCCAGCTAAGCAGCTCAGTCAATGAGGAGCCAAGGACAGGTCCTGGAGCAGGACAACTCATACTCCTTCTGACACAAGTGGTCATTATTTGCAGTGTTTCTGAGCCTTGCTGACTGCCTTCAAAATTATAGAAGTTGGCCTGATGGTACAGAGATAACTGAAGTCAGACATACTCCCCCTGCTCCCTTAGAGGGAAACTCCCTAGGCCAACTCTCAGAAGCCAGCAACAAGAATAAGAAGAAATATTGCATAACTTACTGTTATTTGCAATGGCCCTGTGCCTTCCAGCTACCCAGGCCCTTTCAGAATACTGCTGAGTTTATGGCTGGTGTTAAAATATGTGTATTCCACTGGAATTCCCCAGTCTTTTTTTCCTCCATCACTTTTGTGCTTATAAGGGAAAAAGACAGGTGTTCCCAGCTGTCCCCTGTAAGACAGCTGGCACACTCATATTGATGACTCCCTTTCTCCTTCCTGAGGCAATGTTCACCCTGGAATGCTCAGGGTCTTGCCACCATCACTGTGTTATCTCCCATGGGGGTGGGTGATCAGACCTGTAGCTCATAGCAGCTGATACAAAGGTGTTGGGGTCTCGGCAGCGGTCCCACCATGACTGCAAGTGCCAGCCTCTTCTCTGGGCATTGCTACATATCACCAGAGCCCCATAAAGCCCATGAGTCAGAGAAGGGCTCCAGGATGCCTTTATTTGTTTTTATCACCCTGACTTTCTCTTGCAATGGAGATCCCTCTTCACTGACTCCCCAAGCTTTGTCAAGTCCTTTCTTTCTCAGGAGGCTTTTGCATTGCTTTTATCTCATTATACATCTTTCTTACCTCATTACACATCCTTCTTGTATTATTGCACATCTTCCTTTCTAGATCATTAAAGCAATCAGCACGTGGCAGTGAAGAAGGGCTGCTGACCAGCGAGGGAGCCTTGCCAGGGAGGAAAGGGGAATGAAGAATAAGTAGTATTAGGTTTGGGTGCAAGCGTGTCAAGCTCTGGGATCAGGGAAATTCGGGAGTATTGTATAACACAAGGGATCTCAAGATGCTAGAAATACAGACTTGCCAACAAAAGCAACAGTGCAGATTTGTAGAGCAGCCTGGATGATGAGTGGACAGAAATCCCAACAACCCCAGACAGTTCCACTTGATAGGTCTACCAGCCTCTGCCTTTGATTTTAGGGCTTTACTAAGGGAATTTGAAAAACACACTATATCCCATTAATTCTTGCTGGAAAGAATTATAGAATAACTCTTCTTGAGTTAGCTGACTCTTCTCTTTAGGTCAGTCTTGCAAAGAAAAGCTCTTCCTGACCAGAGGACCTAATGTAGCAGCTCTTGTGTTCTGTGTCAGGACAGTACCCATGGGAAGGAAGAGCCTAAGAGAGGCTCAGTACTGAGAAAATGGATGATAAAATGAGGGGATAGCCATTACATGGATAGAGAGCTGATGAAGCCTCACTTCAAGGTATCTGTTAAAGTCAGCTACACATAAGCACTTTCTTTGAATTAAGTGAAAGCTGTTCTCTGAGTGAGAGCTCAGAAGCAGAATTGGGCAAGGCTTGGTGGTAACAAATGTGATTGCAGTCAGAAAATACTCTCTTCCTTGAGATACAAACTCACTAACCTCTGTGGGATGGGGAGGACAACACTGGAAATGAGAGAAAGAATTGCACAACATACTGTGATAGAAACCAGGCTTGACTCCTAGCCAGTGTAAATTTGAACTAAATGCTATACTGGACCAGATCAAAAGTCCACCTAGTTCATTCTCCTAGCTTTGACAGCAAGTAAAGTATAACAAATGGGCATTGGCAGGGGGATCCTTTCTCTTCTGCACCCTTTTAGCACCTGACAGCTTGGAGTGCAGACATGTCCAGGGATGGAGCTTTGGCTAGAGCACTGTATTTGACCATGAGAGGTTTCTTGTCATCTGCTGGGCTGTTTGAGCCACTGAGATGGTGGTTTTCCACAATATCCTGCAGCAATGAGTACCATGGGGTGGTTATGTCCCATGTGAAAGAGGGTAACTGAGTGGGTAGGAGGCCAAATGAATATTTGCTGCCTGAACCATTACCTCCTCCCTTCTCAACATACACAGAAATAAAAACTATGAATCTTTCGATCACTGCTTATGAAGAAATCCCGCAGCTGTACCACACAGAAAAAATGGGAAAGTCCAGGTTCGAAATGGGTTGTTGGTCATTCCACATGAGTAACATCTTCACGGGAATTTTGTTAACTAAATTTAATTGTGATGCTCCAAAAATGTTGTGTAAATAATGTTTCTGGGATACATGTGTTGCAAGTTATTAGCAAGCCATAAAGGAATTGGGAAAGAAGAAACTGAAACACAAAATGCTCTGTGACGCCAGAACACCTTCTGGTGAGTATCAGTTTGCAAACCACAATGTAAGTTTATGCCCACAATTTAATTGACCTCCTGAAAGCAAAGGTAAACAGGAATAGAAGGGCAGGCGTCTGTGGTTCTCTCTTTCCTCCAGAGAAATTCATTCTCCATCAAGCTCTGTCCTACTTCACTGTCATTTTCTCAGTCCCTGAGCAATAGAAAACAATAGCTAAAAAACAAGTCTTAACTGAGGTGTGCAGGGAAGGGGGCCTGTGAGACATGCTCAGCAGTTTTGAGGACAGACACACAGCTCCCAAATCTGACAAGGAAACCTGAGGCCCACCACAAAAACCACACAGCCCAAACCAAAAAGATGGCTTAAGAAAGCAGTGTGCTCTGAAAGACTGCACTGCCGTGGCAGGAAGTGTCTCAACCAAAATCTAAGTGGTCATGGCTGAGGAAAAAACCCACATTTTATCTCTCTTCCCAAAACTTGCAATCAAATGTCAAATCCTTTGGTTTGGCAGTATTAACTAATTTCTTTAAACCAGAAGAGCATCAAAACAAACTGAGGGAGCACTAGGTGTATCCACTGGCCCGAGTAAGGCAAACTGCTGTGCTTGAGGGCTGCCACAGGAGAGCTAAGTCTGTTGCTTGCATCTCATGGTAGGACCCCTGGGGACTAAGGACACGTAGTTTTCCCCTCATTACAGAGGCTGGTGGTGTGAAATGCTGCTCTTCTAGGGAGAAATCTCCTCTGGGAGCCATTTGCCATTGCCTTTTTGGCACACACCAATTATCTGCTGTGTAAGCTGTGACATATATTGGTACCAAAATTATACACCCTCTGTTCCTTCATCTTGTTTAGTCTGCTAGCACCTAGGTGTGTAGAGTCTGAGCAATGGCATTTAAGGGGGAAGAAAGGCAAGTGCTAGGACTAAGCTGCCCTCCAGAAGTAGATACTAAATAAAGAAAAGCAATCACCAAGAAGGCTGTCTCAGCCCCAGTGCCTGTTCCAGCTCAGCCTCTCCTGTACACAGACCCTATTCTGCCACAGTGCACATTTGTGTCCAAGGAACCAGGCTGGAGAAAGGGGAGTAGGGCTGCTCACATGTACTAAAGACCATCTGGAGAGCTGCAGACCTTCTTGCTGCCTCCTTCCTGGGCCATGAACTCCATGAAGGCCACTGGACATCACTCTCTAACTCTGAGGCTCTTGCAGGCAGGGATGCTGTCATTCTGCTGCTGCCAGGCTCTCAGATCTCAGGAGCTTCTCTGCAATGCTCTCTAGGCTGCAACACAAGAGGAAAAGGGCAAGTGGAGGAGGGGAGCTTGGGGATGCATGATTCCCATGGTGGCAGAGGCACTCTGTGACCCCGAATAGGCTATGCCATGGGGAGTGAAGGAAATGTGTTTCTAGCTCAGCCAAACCAGCAAACACACACAGCATGTAGAGAGCCACCATCAGCTTTCTAAATTAAAGCTGCCAGCAGGCTTGGGCCACTCAGTACAACAAGGGAGATGTGCTCAACACAAGTACCTCCCTGCCATTTTGAACTCACTCTGTGCTGCAACATCAAGGCCACCACCCAGCTGGGCTTTGGTACAGGACAATATAGCCCAGCTCTCCAGGAGCTGCAGTCCCAAACCTCACATCTGCTTTGTGAGAGGAAGCGAGCCTGGCCACACTCCCTCACAGGGAAATTAGGCAGGGAGAAGAAATACAGCAAGCCTGAAGAGAGAGAGGAGTGGGGCTGCTGTGACCCAGGGCTTTGCCAGAGCCCATTTCCCTCCCGGAATAAGGGGGCAGATGGAGGAGGGATGTGCTCTATCCCCTGGCCCTGCAATTTCCCATTTTGCATTCCCAGCTGGCATTAAGGATGGCAAAATGGGCTGTGCTGTGAGAAGCTGTGCCTGCTTATCAGCGGGGTCACATCAGTCCCTGGCAGAGCGGAGCCAGCAGCAAGTGCAAGGGAAGCCAGATGGTTGTAGAGGTGGCTGTCTGGCTGTGCTCTGTGTGTACACCTATCATGTTCACATTTACATACATCTCTACCCACACAGAACTGAACTGGAACCAAGATAATTCGGAATAACAAAGTGGGATTTCTCTATGACAAATCCAATCTTGAGACTCACCTTGTGGATGATCCTTGTATAAACCCCCCACCCTTTCAATTACCCTTCCCCACTGTACCCCATCCCACTACAGCCTTGTAACTCCTCTGCTTGCCAGCACCGAGGTGGCTCAGTAGAGCATCCTATTCTTCCACACAGGAACACTGGACCAGTTTGGTACTCCCAGGAGGCTTCACCTGCAGCAGGTGCTACTCAGAGGCTGGTGAATAAGAGCCCAGGGAGAGCCTGGGAGGAGCTGCCAGCTGCAACCTCCCTCCATTAGCATGAGCTGTGCCAAGAGTTTCAGAGCTGATCAGCGCCAGAAGGCAACTTCCTGATGCAATTAAGATAGAGGTAAATTCAGACAGGTCTTGCCATTCTTCTGGGACGTGTGCTGCTAATTAAAAGTCAGCCTGTATGTTTAGGATCAAGGACAGTGACACACACTCTGGGGGTAGAGAACATTTCTGTGTGTTCTTGTGTAGGCCCCCTTGGACCCACAGAATGTGGTTGTGGCTACCTGTGAGTGAGAAGTTTTCCTTGGACTCTTCTAGCTTATGCTGCACACCTGGTCCCATTTAAAAGCTTATTAAATTCAGAAAGGCAGGGCTGTCCCACAGGTCAGGAGCTGCAATGGAGCTCAGGAGTTTTCAGTTTGGCACTTGAATCAGCTGGATTCAAAGCTTGACTTTGGGAAAGCCACTTGACTTGTCGCTCCATTCACATCATACAGGCCAGGGAGTGCTGAGCCTCCAGTGGGACCCTGCCTGAGCAATAAATCTTTGAGTTAGGGACTGACTCCAGTTTCAAGTACAGAGCACAGCAACTCTCTAGTCTCTCTTCCCCTTAAGACAGCTGTGATACAAATGGTCGGTCTTTAGAGGATTTTTTCCTCATCTGTGAATTTTAACTAGGCATCATTTTCTCTGCAGCAGATGAGCATTACTGTAGGAAGTTTTGTGATCCCAGCAAGTGAAAAGAGTTCATGCTCTGACAGTAATTAAATGATAGATCCACTTTCGGGTTGAGGAGACAACATGTGCTCTAGGGTGGTCCATCAAATGCACAAACAGCACTATGCAAATGAAAAGACAGCTCAAACAAAGGATTTCACAATGAGACTCTTACAGCTAGGGCATTTGGGA
This sequence comes from Notiomystis cincta, assembly GCA_013398075.1. NCBI lineage: Eukaryota > Metazoa > Chordata > Aves > Passeriformes > Notiomystidae > Notiomystis > Notiomystis cincta. The sequence goes on from VZRX01004673.1 coordinate 324,708, forward strand.
TCATTGGATCTGGATCTAGTTCCCAGCCACAGCTTTGCAGCATGAGCTGAGGCTCTCAGATTCCTCTTCTCTATAAACAGGACAGTACTCTATCCCTTTTTTACGGGAAGGCTGCACACAAATATGAACATATCTAACAGGCTGGAGGAGTCTCCAGCAGAAGGAGCTACAGTTGACTATCCTGATGGTTGCCTGCATGATCTCAAGAGACTAAAATCCCTTCTCCAAATCATGTGAAATCTCGAGAAAGCAGAAAACTTATAGGCAAATAATCTGTTTGAAAACGTACCATGAGTTAATGGAGAGTTCTGCTCCCATAGAGTGAATATTTGGTGTATATTTATTTGTATTTCCCTCCTACCTTCCTCTTCTAAAATTTAAAGAAATTCAGGTAAAACCTAAAGGTATGTTTCAACACCAGCTCCCTCAGGTTTGTGATCAAGTAACTTTTTGCCTCCTTCAGCCGTGACTGGAAGCTGATTGCTGAGAATCGCTAAAAGAGAGGATTAGCGCCTGCTGAAAGTTGCCAATTCCTAGGGCTGATCAAAAGCCAGGCAGTGCCCCTGACAGCTCCCCCCAGCCCTCTCTGGTGGCCACCCAGATGTTCTCCCATTCCAGCCCTCAGATTTACAATCTGTCACGGCCCACAGCTGTGAGCTGGACTCAAACAGGGCTGGCCCTCTGTGGTTGGAAAGACTAGACCTTGTTTCTGTGGGCTGCACCTTGCTTTCCAAAAAATGTGAGTGTTCAGAAGAGCAAACAAACCCTCACGGTAAAGATTTCAAGTGGATGGGTCCCAAAGCAGTGGATCTACCCTAAGCTTGCAAACAGCCAGGTGTGAGGGCACCAAGAGTCTCTTAGATATTTCAGAGAATTCTCACTATCATTTGGAAGGTCAGCATGGCCAGTTGTTTTGCAGCTGCTCTAAACATGAATTTCTTCTCTAACACCAGTGAAGATCTGCTACATCACCATTTGGCCATTGGGAGGAACAATGCTTCATCAGCTCACTCCTCAGCCCTGGGACCGTTCTTCAGAGTCCTCTTTTAGTGCTGATTCTTCAACACTGAAAGGTCAGACTACTGCCTGCTAATGGCAGCCAGTTTAAAGGACTGATCTGAGACCAGCAGTAGTGCTCCACTGACTTGATGGCAGGTTGATGACTCATAAAATGCCAGAAAGTAGGTGCAAGCATTGTTCCATATATATATTTTTTTATGCTTCCCAGCTGGTTATATTCAAGCATGGCATATCAGCTTCCCTGAGGAATCTCCAGAAAACCAGGAGACCCCTACAAGCCTACAAGCTCCAGAAACACCATGCTTATGTGGCTTTTCAAAGCACAGCCATTGTATTCTTGCCCTTGTTGCCCAAGTCTCTCCCTGTTTAGCTCCTGAAGGCCAGGAGATGTGCTGCCAGGCACTCAGCCTGGGACAGCAGCATGGGCATGCAATACAGCCCTGCTTCAGGGCCATGCCAAGCTCTAGAGTCACTGCCTGGGGAAAGGATGGTCTTCTGTAGTCATTCTCTTTCCCTCCACCCAAACACTAGGAGATGCTTTAGCTCTTTCTGCGCTTTTATCCCTCACACCAAGAAAATGGGCCACTAATGAGAACCATTTGACTTGCAGTTCTCACTGCTCTTTCATATCAAGGTCCCTAAAACTACTCCACCTAGCTCGGAGACACAGAAAGTGGTGGTTGTACAGCTTCTGCTCCTGAGATCCAAAAGCTTTGGGCTTCACAGCCAGCCCAGAGTTCTGCTTTCCCTCTGGTCCAGCCAGACGATGTTGACCACTTCTGTGTGGAGATGCTCTGGGACTCTCTGGAAGTTTCTCACACCAGCAGTCCTTGCTGACTCCTAAATTATCACATTTCTCTTCCATGACCTGGAGCTCCAGGGTATCTCTGCAGAGCATCTCTCATTTCTGATTTTTCTCTCCTGAGCAGAGATTCCTAAAATTCCTTAAATTAAAATGTCAGTTCAGAATTGCAACAAACAATCTACCTTTTCCACATTTATGGTGTTGGTGGTTCCTAAGGTGGGTAAATGCTGGGGCTGCTTGTTTTGAGTTGAACAGTTCTGTGATGTGATGGGATGATTTGGACACTACAGTGCCAAAACAGGACCCGTGCATGAAGTCAGATGTGTGCAGTGAGTAAGAACATGAGAACTGGGTGTGTTGCACAAACCATGGATAGCTCCAGGTCCAAGGAGCTGGGAGATGGGGAAGCTTGGAGAAGCTTGGAGCCCTGCCTGATGGGGATGAGGGAGGCTTTGCAAGCAGCATCAAACAGTGTTCTCGAAGAAGGGGCTGCATAAACACACTTCTTGGCACTTGGTCAGTGAACAGAGAAATTTCTTTTTCTTTCCAAGAATGCATTCAGGGTGGGATCTTGGAGCCTGATCTTTGAATACCGCTGGTGGAGAAAGCCATGCTGAATTCCTTCTCTGCTCGGCAGGGCCAAAGGCTGGGCAGGGTCCGCTCTGTGCAGGGCTGCAGTGCCTGAGGAGGCTCTTCCAGTTGCTTCTGTGGGGAGACAACACAAAGATGTGGCAACATTCAGGATAAAGACCCTTTGCTCCTGTCATTCCCAGGAGTTACTGGGAAGAGCATCAGGCCTGACAGATGCTCTATCAGGGGCCTGAGACCACTCTTCATGATCTTACCAAAGGGCGTCAGAGAATGGTGCAAGATCCAATTACTCCTTCAGTGCCTGGAAACACTGAAGTACATACTGCAGGGAGGCCTCTCTGGGCAGCAGGTAGACCATTTGGACTCTGGATACAGGCAAAATGAGAACTTCTAAGATCTTGTGCTGCCCTAGCAAAGCCCTGCTTCCAAGAGTTCAGAGCATCCTCTTTTCTGGTAGCCTTTTTGTGGCCAAAACATTTGGCACCATTGACAACCAGAGTTTTTACTTAATGGATAACAACTGTCTTATCTCCCATGGGCCCTGTGAGGATTACTGAGTTAACTGCTTTGGAAATGTACAACAAGTGACTAATAATAATAGGAGTGGCACAAATATTTCACAATGAGCAGCCTGCCAGATTTGGTCTTCTCATTGTTTTCCTCGAGTGGCACTCACTAAGAAGTTGCATTCTTCTTGCATTCTTGCATTTGTTTTTTGATTTAATCGATGAAAACATCTGGTCATCTCTTTTCCTGTGACTTGACAGCAAATACTTGAAATTCAGTATGTGTTAGTGGGGGTGGATCCTCACATTGAGAGGGTGTTGCTGATCCCTAAGCAGATGAGCAAGTATGTTCTGAGAGGCAAATTACTGCAAAAATAATTCTATTTTTCTTATTTTGTGCAGAGAACTAAAATGTGATGGCTACTAGTATCTTGAGCAGTAAAATACAGTTTCTCATGGAAGTGAAATAGTATCATACTCCCAAAAGTCATCCAAAGGATTTGAACCCAAGTACTATGAGGACCAAACAACAAACCTTGACTTCTGCCCAGTCACCTGTGTTCTCCAAGGGACTGGGCAGTGCTGCAAGTACATTCCTTCCCAGGATCTTTATTTTCACCTGTTGCTCAACTTGAATTGTTCCTAGTGGATGGTGCTATATGAAGGGTGACTGTTATTAGATAATCCTAAGCATTTTGGCAGTTACAATAGCTGCATCTCCAGGGAAGCTGGGCACCTCATGGGACCAATACTGCATAGTTGTGTCCAGCTGGAGCAGTACCTCTGCCTGCCTTCCCTGCTGTGAAGCCATATGTTGCTGTGGTGATGCTGGGATGTCATTATTGTTTGAACAGCAATGCACTCAAAGTCATAAGGAGAGGATTAGGATGACTTTGTGGCCAGATCAGGCAGAGCAACTGCTGTCTTCAATTTCAGCAGTGGAGAACAGAGCACATTCGTGGGCATGTTGCTGTCTCTGGAAAAGCCCTTCCCATCCTTGCTTGTCTCCCCATGCCAATGCTACCTGTGCCCTGGCAAGAGAGCCTGTCCCAGAGCAAAGGCCAGCAGGTGACACCCCTTCTCTTGTTGACCTGGCAGGAGAGCAGCAGACTGAGCTCTGCCAGCAGCGAGGAGGAGGCAGGGAGTAGGTACTGGTACCAATTAGCAGCCTGAACGGGGTTATTACAGGACAAGCTCTGTTTAACTTAACTGCTAACAGACTGGCTCTGTCATTTGGAAGAAATCACAGGCAAACAGACTTAATGGGGGCCTGGAGGAGTGGGGGCAGGGAGCACCGTGGCTTCCCTTCCTCTTATGAGCAGTGTATTTTGTAAAATACAAATGTAATTGTTGTTTGAAACACATGTACAGCAGGATGGGGAGGAGGGCGGGAGGTTCACTGATCAGCTCAAATCTATGGAGCAATCTGCATCCTGAAGAGCATGGCTTTGCACATCTGTTTCACAGGCTCTTTTTTGTCACCAGAGGATAATAGGAAGGATTTTCTGCACTTCTGCCTGGCTCAGGGTGCTCAAACGTCACCACCAGCCAGACCTCCACCCAGGGAAAATCCTCTGTACCTTCCCCTCTCCTGCAAGCCTGGCACTGTCCTGGGCTGTGCCCGGCAGATCCTGCTCCTCTGATGAGCCTGCTTCTGACCCCCCAGTGCAGTGCTGGCAGCTTGAAGCAGCCAAGCCTGACTCCAGCTCTGCTTTGAGGCATGGCATGGTCTGACTGGGACTTGCAGCTGTCACGCAGAAGCTGCATGAGAAGAAAATGGATTGGAAACCCTAGATGGAGCTGGAGCTACTGTCTGAAGATTTTGTCAACTGAGATGAATTCTCTCCCATAGGAAAGAGGGAAAGAGCAGACTGTATTTTCCTTAGCACAGAACTCTGGCTCATTCAAAGAACAATCAGTTGCTGCAGAGGTCCATGGAAATTCCTGTAGAGATCAAGTGGCTCTGGTGGGATCTTTGAGTCCATACATCTTTTCTGGATTGGAAACACTGGCAATGTCTAGTTTTATGAGGAAAGGAATACCATTGGTATGTTAAATGGATGGTTGGGTGAGGTTCTGGAAAATTGATGTCTGTTAATTCAGTAGGATTGCTCAGAGCATCAGGATTGTACTGGCTTAGATCAAGGAACGTTTAAGGACAAAGGAGAGCCTCTGCTTTCCTCAATTCTGTGTTTTGACCTCTGGGAAGCTAGGCATGAAGGAAGAAAGGAAGTTACATATCTTGTATGTGCAGACACTGCTTATGAGTCCTTGATCACAGCAAATTTTCCAGTCACTCCTGCACAAAATGGAGCAGCTTTTCAATTCATGGCATCTCCTGACAGCATCAGGTGTGGCAAAGAAAAGTGAGATATGGGTGAGAAAGAAAGCCCTTTCCTGATGGGAGGCACCAGGGGCAATCTGCCACCAGGCTGTCAAACACAGCAAGCAGCAAACTTTGCCTGCTACACTCTGAACTCGTATCCATGAGAGATCAGGGCTCCCAGCTTCTCCTCATTTCACCATTTAACAGGAGCAAGGCATCTGCTGCTTCCCACAGAGGGCAAGGTAACTTAGTATGGGAACTACAGTGCAAAATGTGGCCCTTCAAAGATTGCTGGCTCCCCCCTTATGCTAAGGGGTTTCTATTTCTAAGCAGACACTTGACATGAATATTTTTTGTTCAGCGTCAGACAGGTATTTCTTGTGGCAGATGCTACAAGAGACAGGGTCAATGTGATGTGTTAATTTAGTAAAGATGAGGAATTTGCAATTGAATAACATTACAGCAATGGAGAGAAAAGGGATTTGCGAGTTGGAGGAAGGGCATAGCAGGGGCTGTGGGGCAGGAGCAAATAGGGTAGAGCTATTAGGTAGAGTAGGGGGCAGGACTAGGCTAGTGCAAGGCAGGTGCAAAGGCAACAGTAAAGCTGTGCAGTTCTTGATGGCACCAGTATTGCAAAACCATGGCTCACAGTGATACATCAAACACATCTCCAGCAGCAAAGCACTGGCTGTGTTAACAGAGCACACATGGCCTTCTCCTGAGCAGCATCCCTTTGCATGGTGTGGCCTTTTAAAATGTGCCAAACAGATTGAGTACAAGCAGTACACACATAATAAATGTGACACAACAATAAAAAAAGAGCAACAATACTGCACTCCCAAAAAATGCTGGAAATGCCACAGAATTCATTGAAGATGCCCCAACTCCCCCTTAACCTCTATGCCAGGAACTGTTGTTTCTAATGTTAATAATGCATGGTAATAAACAGTGGCATAACTCCAGGTCTCTGTAGGTCAGGGATAATGGGATCAGATTGAAGCAATGTAATCAGTAGCAGAGCTCAGCTTGGATTGCCAGGCTGTCTTTTTGACAGCACATACCACGGCTGGAAAAAAAGAAGCCACCAAAAACAGGCACATGGCAGATAGGTGCTTCTTCCTGCAGCCCTTCCTCGAGTTGCTGGAGTTCAGAGCATCCTGGAAGAAAAGAGTAGGCAAAAGACCCTGAGGAGCTTCACAGGCTTTGGCCCTGCACCAGGAGTAGCACTGCCTCATAGAGGTTGGGTCAGTGAAGTTTACTTGGCTAAGCAAACGCTGGCAGTCCATGCTGAGGTGGAGGGAGAGAGCTTATCCCTGCCAATGTGTGTAAATAATGGCCATGAAGTAAAGCACATTGAGGCACTGGGCAGGAAGGCACTTCTTTTTTCCATCCCTCTGTGATGTGCCGACGCCCCAAATCCTCTCAGATACATCTCCCCTGTCTGGATGTGGGAGCCTGGAAGAGCTGCTGTCTGAAAAGAGATGGAACCAAATACCTCAGTACAGATACCATCTTTTAAACAAGAAACTGATGTAACACTGTGATATTGATATAATACAGAGTGGCCCTCTGCAAACAGCTTGGGCTCCTCGCCATGGCAAAACCAGCCCTTGGACCGGGGCTTCCTCGCTTTTCGAGTGCCTCTACCACCCCTCCGGGAGTGGGCTGGGAGGGGGAGGAAGGAGTTAAAAAAGCCAATGCGCCCTAACGACCCATCTGCCACCTCATCTCGTGTGACAGGAATCATGCGATGGCGGGGGTTGGGAGGGCAGGGAGCAGCTCCCTTTCTCTCCTGTTAGCTGAACCTCTGATTATCATTTCTGTGCAGCCGAGGAGGTGGCATGCCTTTGTGTGTCAGCTGGGAGAGCTGCTGAAAGGGGGGCTTCTCCCTGTCTTAAAGGAGAAAGCCCTTCCTAAACCCTCCCTTCACAGAGAAGGAATTGCCCTCCTCCCAAGGAGCCTACCCAACAGGAAAGGGCCCTCAAAGAGCTCCAGCCTACCCAACCATCTGAGCTCCAGCCCTGGGGGCACTGGGCTGACATCTTTGACAGGGATGCCCCCCAGCAGGGAGCAGGGAGCCAGGGTCCCCAGCCTTCCCAGAGAGGCTGGCGACCAGCAGGGCCAATTAGCACCAACCACAGCGTCAGGTTTTGTGTGATAGAGGCACTTGGCCATGAGGAACTGGTCGAAGCTCCTCACCTCACTTCACACAGGCAGCAGCAATCAGATGGTAATAACCATGGGTGACTAGTAGGTGACCTCGAGGTGAAAGCTCCACATCCCATTACTGGCTTACTTAGCTATCAGCCTAGCAGGTCTTTCTAGCGCTTTGGATCAGAGAACGGTATTCAAGCGCTTCGAGAAAGTTCCTGCTGGATGGTGTTTAGCATTGTGCATTTCCCAGCAGTCATGCAGGAATGGTAATTAAAATCCCCCATGACTACCATGTACTGGGACCTTGCCATTAGCATTGTGTGACTAGGCAGGAATGTATTGATTTCTTGCCTGAGCTGTGCATGCTTACAGCAGACACCAGCTCTGATTTTTGTCCTGCTTCATTATATATGTGTGTGTGTGTGCTCACCTCATGTTAGCCATTAAACTTCCCACTAGTATCTGCTGATGTTCTACAGTATGCAGAGAGGCTCTGAATGGTAAGCAGCATCCCTGCTCTGATCTCTGTCAGATCCAAACAGAGTGCATCCCACAGCACCAACAATTCAGACAGCTCATTTATCCCGCTCAGGGATCATTTAATTCTTTCTGGCCTTTTGTGTCATCTTCTTTTTCAGTTATAATCTGGAGGAGGGCTGGATGAAAATGGCTAAGGGCCCTTGTTTCTGAAGCAATTCCCATCACAGGATGTGTTTCCTCAAGTCCTGTGATATGCTGGCAGGTCCTTTGCCCTGGTTGCCTTCTCCCTCCTCACTGTGTGTCTGCATCTCTGCCTGAGTTACAGTTTTGGACCTGATCATGAAATTAAGGTTTTCTTCACTCATCTGTCTTGCTTGGCAGCTGAGTCATGCTGTCTCCTCTGGCAAGCACAGCCTCTCTATGCCACTAGCAATAACACTGGTGCAACCACCATGCTCTACCAGCTATGAAGCTGATAGGCTTGTAGGGAGAACCAATTTCTGTTGATACAGTGACATGTTTTGAAAAAAGCTGGGAAAACTTACAGGCACAAAAGCCTCCTTTTCAATTTTGAACCACAAACAGCAAACTCCTGGCAAGGACTGGCTGAGAACAAATGCTTTGAATTTAGTTTGAGTTTGGTAATCGACTGGGCAGTTTGAAAAAAATGTCGTTAGCACCTGTAAAAAGATGAGGGGTGAGAAGTAGTGAGAAATAAGAAATATTGTGTCATAAAATAGTGCATTTATGGAGTTGAAGGGCTTTGCCATCCAGAAGTACTGTGGATTTTAGCTTCCAGCTTCTTCTTTGAAGGTGTTTCATAAATCTCCCTAAGGATCAAGTTGAGAAGTCAGTGGCTAAATGGCAATTTCTGTGGAGAAAGCCAGCTAGGTGCTTCTGTCCCTCTACCAGTTGCCATCATTAATCTATCTGGGGCTGTACTGCTTGCTCAGCAGCACCCACAGTTTCCAGGAGGATGTTTGTTGCAGTGGGGAAACATACTACATGCTGCTGGCTGGGAAATGGGGTGCACACATAAATGCACATATGTGTGTTCATCTGCATCAGTGTTCAAATCCCAAATGGTAGCTGCTTCCCACCCAAGGAACCTTTCAAGTATCTAGCATGCCTTGCTTTTCCTGGCTCTTCTATAGCTGCTCCTGGAGACAAGTTCTCTGGAAGCACTGAGGAGAGGGCAGCAATCATTTTTTTTACTGCAGCATGGCAACCTAAGCAAAATGTGGTACTAAAGGATTCCAAAACCTAGGCACATTGGGATGTAGGACACCATCACTCTCTGGGATGATCTGGATCCCTTTTGAAGAGTAGGAGGAGTAAGAAAGGAGAGTAGATTTAGGCAACAGTAAAGGGCAACCCTGGAGGGATTTTCTACATGGCCACTTAGGGAGCTCTTAGCCTTTGTCTCTTACCTCTCCTTTTTGACTGTCAGGGAGTGTGTCTCCAAAATAATCCTGAGAGTGAGGTGGCTCTGGGACCTGGTGTGCCATGCATTAAACATCCCTTTCCTGTGAAGAGGAGCCTCTAGATACATCTAAAACACTACAGTGTCACAGGAGCTCACCAGGAAATGGTGCAGGCCACTGGTGCCTTCATTTGAAGAGATGTTGAATGGGCAGCATGACCCACACAGTTCTTCCCTGTGCAGGATGTGCTGTCAATCCAGACTCCATCATTCCCTGCTCTGGCTTTCTCAGATGGTTGGAGGGTGTGCAGTGAGGACTGTCAGAGCAGCCTCTTAAGTTTCTGCTTTACTGGGAGTTACCTGGGCTTCCTTAAGAAGGGTCTCCTAGTGATTCAAGACTGAGACATCATGAACTGGCAGAGAAGATTTTGGAGTTGCTGCAGGGTACTGCATAGGGTACTGTGACAAAGGGAAGCACAGCTTGCTCCTGCAATTACAGATGCATGACTCATATAATAATTTAGGTTATGAGGCACTTCTAGAGGTCATCTGGCCCAAACCTTTGCTCAAAGCATGGCAAATCTTTATGCTAGATCCACCTTCAGAGCTAGATCTAGTTTCTCAGGGCTTTGTCCAGCTGAAGATCTCCAGGACCTTACACAATCTCTGGACAGCATGTTCCAGTGTTTGACCACCCTCATTGTGCAAAAATCTTTCCTAATATCTAATTATATTTTCTCTTGCTACAGCTTGTTCTGTTGCTTCGTGTTCTTCTGCTGTACACCTCCAGAAAACTCTTAATTTTCTATATAATTTCTAGTTGGGTATTTGAAGAGATAATGCATGGAAACAGAAAGGTACTTTTGGCCTTTTTCAATGTGAAAAGGAGAACAGAAGAAGCAGTATCAGACTAGCCAACTTTGAAATCTTTTCATGCTGCTCAGAGATGCACCTGCCACCGAGATCAGAACAAGCCAAATGATTATTTTACAAACCAATAAAAATTATTCTCAGGAAACAGGTATGATCTGATCTGGAAGACTGAGTTACAGAATTAACTCTTGGACAGTCCAATGCCTTTTCCTGGTCTGTGCAAAAGAGAAGGCAAGGTAGAGAGGAAAGGCAGCTCTGGGGAAGTCAGTGATACAGGATGGGAGGAGGTGATAAAGAAAAGGATGAGAAATCCATGTCTTTTAAACACTACTCTTCTGAACAGGTATTCCTGTGCTGAATGTGCAGCCTATCCATGCTTTTGGGGGTGCCACCATACACAAGCTGAATGGTTTCTCTCCTGCAGGGCACAAAGGCCTTTTTTGCCAAGCAATGACTGAATATTTTATGTTGCTTTTTACCCAGGGGTTCTGTAGGTTCCTAGGGTAGCTCTGAAAAAGCTGAGGGAGGGGGCCAAAATATCTTGTCACATCTGGGAGCTTGTTCAAGCAACATAGGAGGGAACAAGTTTGTCAAATCTAGAAATAATGTTGTGGTACTATGTGCCTTTTCATAGTGATGACTTTCCTCCAGCCATAACAGTTTCACAAGGAATCAGAAGTGAAGAAGGCAGCCCAAGGGGGACTCTGATCCTTCCAAACAGCCCAGCTGATCTGTGTTATGTAGTTAAGGGAAGGCATTGCATTGAGAGGCCTCACTTCTTGACTGGTGTAAATCTCTTTGGAGGCTTTGGAACTGTGTGGGTTCATCCTAACTGAGGAAGGGGCCCATGATACCCAGGCTCAGACTCCATGATGTAGGGTTTGTCCTCTGTACATGCAAGAGGTATCCTAGGAGTCTAGGACAATAAGGATTATGCTAATGAATTTCTAGCTGGTGAGTGGAGGAGCAGAGCCCACCTAAATTAAATACAAGTCCTGTATGTCCTGCCTAAAAATCAGTAGCTATAGCTGGACACTGCCAGGCTCACTGGACTGGAAGAGAAGTACCTATCTGAACTCTAGCTAGGCCAGGGAGCCAAGCAACAGCATTTGATGGGAAGAAAAGGTATCCTGTTTCTTGGGAGGCTTTTCTCACAGGATTGTGGCCTACCTGTTATGAGGAAGAAAAACTACCATGGAAAAATAACAACAGTGTCCAAAAAACCTTGAATTCAGATCACTTTGCACAAAATGAGGGGCTCATAAATCCTTGGCTTTACTTTATAGTCAGTGAGGAGAGATGAACATCCAGAGAAACACTCATGTCAACTAAAGTCTGTCTTTGTCTCTGGCTTTTTGTAGAGGTTTGCATTTGTCCCTGTTACTACAGGGAGGGTAGAGGGTGCTTACTAGAACTCTGTACCCAATAGTATTCCAATAAAATCCCATGGGAGGTGCATTCCCTAGTAGAGGTCAGCTGGCATGTCAGTGCCTGAGTTTTGCAGGAAGGCCAGAGCTCCCACCTCCATGTCAGAGTGAAGGAGACCAGACAGTAATGAAAAGATCATGACTGTAAAATTAGCATGGAGTGGATGCTCCTGACATAGTGTGTTGGAATGTTGGCAAAGTCTCAAGGAAAAATTAGAATGGAAAGAAGAGTTAGAGAAAAGCACCATGAGAATAAGCAGAAGAGTAGAGCAGAGCACTGGTAAACGTTTTGACTTGAACAATGGCTGGAACATGGGTGGACTATAGAAGGATTTAGGCCAAGCTCTGACTTGCAAAAAAAATTCATGTTTGGATTTGACCCTACTGATTGTCATGGGTGTTGCTGAGTTTACAGCTTTCCTCACTGAGGAAGGAACATGTAGGGACGAGAGCAGTGGGGTCAGGGGTGCCTTTGCACTTCTGGCTTGGCAGATTTTCCTCTCTGTGGATTTTTCTCAGCCTCTGGGGAAGTCCATTGTTGCTACAGCCTCATTTACTGTAGTTTTCCTCCTAATTCTCATTCATGCTCAGAAGGGTGCAAAATTTGCAGTCAATCAGAGGGACTTTGACAGTGGAGTTTGTCAAAGATAATTAAAGCCTGGAATTGCCTACATGTTTATTTTTATTTTATTGAAATATGCTGGGATGAGTCTAGATTGTATATCAGGAATGGTTTCTATTGCTTTTCTTCACTTTAATGGCACTAGTTCTTTTTTCCTGTCAGATTCTTCCATTTGCTGCAAAATATATTAGGAGAGAGAATTCCTTTCTTTTCCATGGCGTTTTCTCTCTCAGGGTTGCCAAAGCATAAACATTATTGATACCAATCCTCCTCCTTAATCCAGCTACCTTTTAAAAATGTTGTTTTATTATAACACCTTTGCATTAAATAGGAATGCTCAAAGCCAATTCTCAGATGCTGTAAACAGTCCTGCTTTGGGGCAGTTAGCAGTTTCAGCAGCACATTTGCAAGCAGCTCCTCATGTTCACACCAGGCTCTCCTGCATAGCTGTGGTGCAAAAGCCCAGCACAGATGCAGTGCAGGAGCACGTGGCAAGTCACAGCACTTGACACCAGCAGAGTGGCCTGAGGCTTTACACTGTGGCTGCAAACCCACCCTTGGTAAAACGTGTTGGGGTGAAACAGAGACTGGTCAGGGCAGAGAAGCTCAGTGGTGATGGTAGTAATGTTAACTCAGGGGAGGGGAGACTGTGGAAGAGGTGAAGACCTATGGAATACTTAAAGGGAGGAAAGAGAATGTGTGACAGCCTGGTATGGCAACTACACAGCAAAAATGATAAACTGGGAGGGACCAGACTGACAAACAGGTCAGGAGATGTGGGAGATCCTTCACTGGTTTCAAGGAGAAGGAACGTCTTGGTCAAAGTGAAAGAGAAGGAAAGACACAAAAAAGAGGGTGAAATAAAGGTTTTGTTCAGCGTTGCAAAGGCCTGGGGCAGATCCACTGGGAGAGAAGAGAGAGAAGAATAAGTAAGAAGGGAAGGAAAAGTGAACCAGAGATTGATGAATAAAAACTTGTCCACAGTGTGGTCATAGCAATGGCTGCAGTGAACCGTGGGTGCATCCAGGGTAGAGTTAAATTGCTGGAACTGCCATGTAAGCAGTACCACACCATTATTCATGGTGTGGCTGTGGCAGCAAGGGGTGCCAGCAGTCCTGGAGACAGGCCAATTAGCTTCATAAGCTGAAGAAATCATTTTGGGAAAAGAACCAGAGCTGCCCAGGGAGGCAGCAGCAGAACACAACCACAGCAGAGATTTTTTCTGCTCAGAATGGATGAAATACAGATCTTCATTCCCCTCTTTTGTCTTCCCCTCTAACTGGCAGATAGTCTTTCCCAGTGCAGGGTCAGTATCTGCACTACCAGGGTCCAGCTGGGGCACCACTGCCTTCAAGGGCTTTCATGTGGTCTGTGAATGACAGCTCTTTCCCTACAGTGACCAGAGGCTTCAGCACCTGAGGAGCAAAGGGCTTGGAATAACTTCTCCCTCCTCGGTGAAAATGAAATGCAAGAGCCCTCCATGCCCTCCCTACAAGCAAAGTCCTGGCCTATTAACCAGGATGAAGGGATGGGGGGCTATAAAGCAGGGGAGAAGCCTATCTTTGTGTCTGCTTGTAACTTTGTAGGAGGCAATGTTACCATGGCAATAGGTGGTCTTTGCTGAGAAGGGGAGTGAGCTACAGTCTTCGTATGAGGAGAAGGGGGGAGCGATGCTAAAGGGAGGAAGCAGCCTGAAAGTCTCCTGGGAAGGGAGAGAAGGGACTGTAGTGCAGGGGAGGGAGGTGGTGTTCAGAGAACCAGCTTTGGCAAAGTGGCTGTGACAGCAAGCCTGACATCTGGCATGGCTGCCCCACAATGCGGGCTCTCTACTGAGCTGCTACAGGACGGGCACCTCGGGACTGAGCCCGCATAGTTCCCCTGAGCTCATCTCCCCTGTCAGAGGGCAGGCACTGCAGTTTGCCCCGGCTCGACTGAAAGCCTCCACCTGGCTGCGGCCGTTCTGCTCTCCCCCATCCCCAGCCCTAAGACTTGTGTCCAGCAGAAGCCCTGCTGCCCAGCCCAAGCTGACCACGCTGCACGGCCACCAGACACTGGTCAGCTGGCAGTGCGGGCCCGCTGAGCCAGAGAGGTACTCCAGCCCCACAGAGAGCCACCACTGACAGCCCAATGCGGCATGGGAAAGCTCTCCTCCCCGTTTCTCACACGATGCGATGGGAGAGGAGTTTCCTCGGTCTCCTGTTTTTTGCAAGGGGAGGGGCTGAGTAGCCAGAGCTGTGCGTGCCTGAAGCAGTCAGACGATTGTGCGGGAGGTGGGGAGGGGAGGGAACAAAGAGCCGGGGCTGACAGCGCGGCACCACCAGCCATCGCAGAGCANAGGGCCTTTGTATTGCCCAGCCCGGCAAAGCGCAGCGCCTGCCCCCGGCAGCAGAGCGGCGGCGGAGAGGGGGCTGCGGGCTCCCGGGGGACCCCGGTTTCCCACGGGGGAGCGGGGCTGCGGCTGCTGCTCGGCCCTATCCGCAGCTGCCCGAGGGTGTGATGGGCGTTTTTATTATTATTATTAATGGCAGCTCGTTGGCGCTGAGGTTGTATTACAGCCCCATTGTGCGAGGCTCCGCACAAGGCGGTCAGAGACA
>VZRX01004673.1:339574-484742 GCA_013398075.1 Notiomystis cincta
CACCAGACACTGGTCAGCTGGCAGTGCGGGCCCGCTGAGCCAGAGAGGTACTCCAGCCCCACAGAGAGCCACCACTGACAGCCCAATGCGGCATGGGAAAGCTCTCCTCCCCGTTTCTCACACGATGCGATGGGAGAGGAGTTTCCTCGGTCTCCTGTTTTTTGCAAGGGGAGGGGCTGAGTAGCCAGAGCTGTGCGTGCCTGAAGCAGTCAGACGATTGTGCGGGAGGTGGGGAGGGGAGGGAACAAAGAGCCGGGGCTGACAGCGCGGCCCCACCAGCCATCGCAGAGCAACACTCAGCCTTCTCCCCTCCGCTGCCCCTGCCGCCTGGGGCGGGCCATGTCCCTTCCATTCCAGCCACCTCATGTCCCAGCGCCTCTGCCCTGGGCAGCCGTGCGGCTCCGCGGGCTGGACAGACCCGGGCAGGGTTAGGCAGAGCGCCGGGCCCCAGCGCTGACGGAGGCCGCGGCGGTCCCTGGTGGCCGCGGCGGGGTGCCCTTCCCGGGGGGCTGCGGCCCGGCTCCAGGCCNAACAGAGAAAGGCAGCAGAGAGGGCGGGCAGGAAGAAACGCCACTTAGGAAGGGGAAGCATTTTTTTTTTTACCCTGGTTCATCCAACAAGCCAGTGGCAGAAAATGAGGTTTGTAGGCTGCCGCGGGCCCTCTCATCCTTTGGACCTCACAGTCCTCTTGTGCAAGTGGAATAAATAACCTGTGGCTGGCTGGTTTTTGGTGGTTCAGCATTTGTAAGTGCTGACCGTTTACCCCTTGGTTAAAGCTAAACCTGCCTTCTCTTTCCCTGGCTATTTAAGAGCGGTACGGGCAGCTGGGAGCCCGTGCCAGTGTGCTGGGTACTGTGAAGGTAATTATTAACCCGGGGGCTCCTGGCCGGCCCTGCTCCCTGCCCTGCTGGCATCAAGGGCTCGCTGCCCACCTGCCCTGCCGGGGCCGAGCTCTGCTCCGGCCGGCGCGGGCAGCGCCGCGGGCAGCGGCTCACGAGGTTGCCTGCCAGGGGAGAGGAGCACCACTCCAAGCAGCTGAACTTTTCACTCCAGTTTACAGACACATTTCCAGAGATGCTTGAGAGAGGGGAGGGGATAGGAAGCAAGATTTGTAGGGGGACCAGCCTGGCCTTTTTCAATTCAGCTGCAGAGTTAGTTAACAAAGTTGCAGGTTTTCAGTCTCTTTTTCTCTTTCTTGCCAGCTCTTTTTTTTTTTTTTCTTTTTCATCCTGTTTTTTTTTTTTTTTTTTTTTTTTTTTTTTCCTCCTTCCTCAATATAAATACCCTGGGGCGGTTTCTTTTCTTTTTGGTATGAATGTGATGATCTTTCAGGGCTGTGATTGGCTCCGCGCTTGTCATCTGGGACACACCTCCTGGCGTGGCGCCACCGCCTCCCCCTCTTGTGAAAGCTTCTCCTTGTAACAAGTGAGCGTAATTACATCAGTTACTCACTAGAGCACAGACCTGCTTTAAATTTTGGCTTCTTGTAGCCAGCGAGAAGCTGGAGGACTAGAAAATGCAGTTTCAAAGGCCTGTAATACTATGGACCATACAAGTCACGCTGTGCTTTTCCCTTCCCAGGAATTAAGGCTCCCAGCCACATGTGAAGAGGAATGAATATCTGTACTAGTCATGGAAATGGCTACCTGATAGGAGAACAGAGCTGCCACACCTGAGAAGGATTTCTGCTTTGACAAAGCCTGGCCCACTAAAAAAGATACACATCAGGTCCCTTTTGAATTGAGCTTTGATGTAAATTAATCAGAAAATTCAGGAGCACCAAAAAGGAAGAGAGCTCAGGGTGAGAGCTGCAGGGGCTGTGGGTGATCCCTTAAAAAGAGCAGAGCCAACCAAACAAAGGCATCTGTGTGCCAAAAGAAAATGCATTTCACCCAGCAGCAAGATCCTACAAGACAGGGCCAGACCTGGTGGGGGAAGAAAGTGACCCGAAAGAGCAGCATTCCTGTCCAGGTGGGTGTTGCAGCAGGAGGTTGATGCATTTCTGACAGATCAGGAGAGAAGTGTGCAGTGCTCTTGTGAGCTTGTTCCAGAAAGAGCTGAGTGCTGTGGTGGGAGCATCCTTGCTGTGTTCCAGGGGCCCAGATCCTCTTTGGGGGTAAATAGGTGTAGCCTGAAAGAAGCCAGTGCTCTCACAGCCAAAAACGCTGGCATGGCAGAGGTTGGCTGATAAGGAGCAAAGTTTCTGCACAGGAAGGAAAGGAAGCAGTGCTCTGAGTCAAGGAGAGGACTCACATCTTATCCCCTTTTGTCCTGTAGGGATGTGACCCTGACATGTGGCACAGATGCTGCTGCAGCGTGGTGAGTCGGAAGGATGCAGATGAGGTGTAGGAGAATGTAAACCATCCATCTGGCTGGGAGGGCCAAATCCTCAGGTACAGATGTTTGCAGGGTGTCAGAACTGCTTTTCTGACATGGGACAGAGCCAGGCCTTTTCAAATGTGTCTTGCAAAAATTATGCAAGGAGAGACATTTACACCTCTGTCCCCTCCAGCTATTCTTTGGCATGCAGGTGTTTGCTCAGAGCAGATCTAGCTCTGCTTCTGGACCAGGCAGAGCAAAATGTGAACTGATTCTCACAGTTTGTCCAGTGAACTGATTATGGTTGTAGCCTCTTATCCCTGTCTGTCTCTTTCAACTCTCTGCCCTCCACAAAAATAAAAATAACCTTCTGCTTTCTATCCTGCATTAGAGAAACTTCTTCCTGAAAATGTCATGAAAATCAATGTGCCCCTATGAAAAATGTGGATTTTGATGATTCAGCATTTTCCCATGGAACATAAAGCTCCTTTGTTCCTCTGACTGGCTCCCAGCAAATGGCTCAAAGGCATGTGGTTCATGTTTCCTCCTGGGAACCTGTTCCTGAAGCTGCTGAGAAGCTTCCTAGGTCATGGCCCCCTCAGTAGGTGTCATTGGATCAGACAGTCTGAAAACTAGCAAAGAGCTGTCATTTGTTCTTGTGGGCCTGAAAACACGAGAAATAGCACTTGTGTTTTCTCTGTCACTAGGTGTTCTCTGATCATATGAGCTTCAGTGGGACCTGGGTGCTGCCTGATTTTGGGAAGAGCTCTCAATACAAGTGGCTCTGCCCCATCACTGAGCTGAAGTTGTGGAAAGGAAGGAGCAATGTACCACAGGAGGCATGAAAAGGGACAGCAGGCTTCCACTTCTGAAGGATAAATACTTTTGATTTGGGTACCTGAAAGGGAGATGTGAGAGCTGCAGGGTACCTAATATCTTTGCAAGAGATGCCTGTCTACACCAAGGACCAGGGAACTGGGACACAGAGGATAGTGTTTAAGGTAAGAAGCTGGATTTCTGGCACAGGAGGAGCAGGCAGAACAGAAGGATATTGGTACTGGGATAGATGCACCAACAGGCCATAGGCACCTCCATGTTCCCAGATCTGACTTCATGCTACTTCCAGTGCAGAGTGGGAATGTCAGGATCCCAAAGGACATTTGATCATTTCCCTTGCCTGTACACAACTGCCAAGCCACCTTTCTTTTCAGGTGGATCAAGCTTTTATCCTAACTGCTATTATGATGCCTAACATTCCCTGCAAGAAACCATTGTGGTGAAATTCCTTACCTAGAGACTGAAATGCAGAGATGGCAGGAACAAAATAATAATGCTAGCCATAATAATAAATAACAACCCCATTTGCTTTAATCCACAGCTCACAAAACAACAGCCTAGTCCAAATTCTCATCTGCTGTGGAGATAAAGAGTGTTATTTACTCTGTCAGCTATGGAGAACAGACACACCACAAGACAGTTATCTTTGGCCATAAACAAACTGGAGTGGCTTTGCCTTTTAACAGGCTCCCTTCTCCTCTCCTGTGGAGTGGTACTTTCTGCCTTATGTAACCCTCTGGGCAACTCCACTGACCTATTTGTTTTAATAAACTTGAGCAGTTTGGGCTATGGACCCTTCACTTTTCTGATGCTGTTGCCACTTCACAGGGCTCCCTTTCTTGCCCTGCTCTACAAGGCTCCATAGGTAGTATCTTGAAGGGAGAAGCTAAATAAACAGCTTCCAAGTTCCGACACAACCCATATGTGTCAAACTACCTTTTGAATGTTAGCCTTGGAGGTGAGAAGGAAAAACTGAATTGACTAGGAAAACGCATAACCTTTCAGAAACAGTTTTTTATTACCTTCCTTATCACGCCTTTAAGGTCATAAAGATTATGGCAAAGAAACTATTAAGTTTTCCAGGATTGCAAAATATTTTATCAATGATAGAGATGAAGCATGCCGTTCCACTTTTCAATTTTTTTGCTTTGTATTTCCTTTTATGTTTGGGGATTTGATCTTAATCTTCTCTCCGTGCCTTTTTGTTTCCGTCCTGATTGGAGGCATGGTTAATTGTTTCTTGTAGCCAGAAGCCTGCACTGAATTGCAAATGGAAGACCTCTCAGGCATTAAAGAAAAAAAAAAAAAGGAGAGTGAACCTGGAAACTAAAATTATGAGCACCATGATTCCTTGATAGACTGAGCTTCTGCTTTTTGCTCTGTCATGAAATGTATATAAAAGTTCTGAACAGCAGTGACTGACAGCAGTGTTCCAGCAATGACAGCAAACTGCCTTCTGAAGTTAATTTAGGAGCTAGATATATTCTTCCACCAAAAACATCTGTGAAAACTTGACACCAGAACATCTCTAGCAGTCAAATACTGGAGTCTGGGCTGAAGGGGCTGCACATTGGTCTCCACCAGGTTACCAGGGATGAAATAGGGATCGAATGCCGTATGATGCTGTCTGAGATTCCGTTCCTCACACGCCACAGTGAGGAGCAGATTAGTGTCCTGCTCATAATGCATCCCCTCCAAATCCCTCACTGGAGAAGGATATCCAGAGCTTTGGAGAAATGCTGAAAAGAGGCTCATGAGAGGCCCAATTCTTCACACTGAACTGGAAAATGTTACGAGTGGATTGCAAAGCTCTACTGAATATTGAGTTAATCCAAGATTTACGTGCCATAAGCCTCCAGAAATTGGGCTGTGGTGGGCTTTAGCTAAAGCAGTGTTAGCTAACCTTTTTAAGAAACCCTGTTTTTCCTCTCTGTGCAGCCTTTCTGATAGACTTTGTTTTCCTGAAAGAACAGATCCTCAGCTGGCATAACACAGATTCATCTCAGTGAAGCCAGTGAAGCTGGAGGTTAGGAGCATCTGACCCCGAAACAATTCCTCTTAATGGTGACATGTTTGTTGCCACCAAGCAAGATGACAGACTGAGTGCTGTTGATGGAAGAGTAGCAGACAGGCTACTGGCACAAAGATTGTCCATTTGTGTCTCCCATGGCATTTACTACACAGGGAGGCAGAAGCAGGAGGGTGAGACACTTCAGTGAAGCTGGCATGAAGAAGAAGAGACAAGTCTTGCTCAATCTGAGTTAGAGTGGAAAACTTTTTATCAGGGAAGTGCCAAGGATAAATCACAAGCAGATACTGCTTGGTTGAGACAATTCTGAAAGAAGACAGTAGCCAATTAATTAATGCCAACTGGCAGTAAAACAGAAGAGTATTACAACCTTTTAGGACAGCATGTGTCAGCCTTTTTCACTGTGTCCCACAGGGAGGGGGTGCCACTTTCCCACATGGTTAGAACACTTTCCTGCAGTGGACAGAGAGGCCAGGGGTGCAGGATCTTCAAGGTGGTGCCTTTGCAATCCAAGCAGGCATATCAGCAATGATTTTATGCTCTGTTCATGTTGTCTAGGGTCTTTCTCCAGTCTCGCAATCGGTATAGGAAGTCTTCCTTTGTGATTGTAACAGGAAAAACAGGGTGGGTGGAAGAGGCTAAAAAACCCAAGTGGACATGACTGCTCTGACAGCTCTGTCCCTCTGGGGGGTACTTGTAATTCCCAGGTGGAAACTTTGTCTCTGGGGCAGTGATTTGTGGTGCTGAAGCCACCCCAGTCTCCTAGTGGCAGCATGAGGTAGACTGGTCACTGTGTAGAAAATGCAAGTTCCATCCTATTCATAACATCCATTGCAGATGACTTATGTTAACAGTGGCAGGCCTTTAATAATTTTAAGAATTATAAGTTCAATATATTATCTCTCTGTTAAAATAGAGCTATTTAAAAGTGGAACAATGGCCATCTGTATGTGGATGCTTAGTATATTTGATAAAAAGCATCTCTTTGTCCTGATTATTTTTTTAAATATCGAGTTACACATACTTCCTGCCAAAACATTTCAGAAAGTTGAACTTTCTGAACACTGCCTAAGCACCTGGAACCAAAGCTTGATAAATGATAAATCCACTTTTGAGAGTAATTGCTCTTCCATGAGTAGAAGATGACTATTTATTCCATTTCAGTTTATTCAACAACTTAAATCCAATGACTTGCTTGTTCAAACTTAAGAAACTTAATGAAGTTTGACAAAAAACAGGCAAGCTTGTTTTTCTCCTCTGACCAATGATGAAAATGAGGATGAGCAAACAAGATCCAGCAGATCTATGGTATTGGGGTATATGGTATCCTGGAACAACCTGTTTAACCCACTAGCCACTGATACAGCTTCTTTTGTTTAATATTAATTTTTATTTTGTGTTTTGCAATTAAGTTTGTTTATATAAATAATAAACAAAGACTTTAATGTAAGTGTTTTTAGAGGTTTTTTAATGGATTCAAATTTCATTCCAATTGCAACCTGATATGAATCACTTCTAAAGATGAACAGTCGTCCTATAACAAATTAAAAATACATAATTCACTATTTTCCAGCATAGAAAATTGTAATAATCAAGATCTAATGAAACATGTAAAGCTGTAAATAAATATGTGTAGATAAAACTTTCTGCTGCTAACAGTAATTTAGTAGATAGACTGTATGTGGTTTTAAGTCAACAGAGTCTTTCTGGTTACAGCCTGATGACTATCAACCTTTCTTTATGGAAAATAATTAAAAGGATAAATGGAAAAGAAGTTTTTATTTAATATTTAAAAATAAGCTCTCCTGCTTACTAATTTAAATGGGTGATTTAATCTGTTCACTGAGGCTCAAATTTATCAGTTTTAGTCCAGTTTCCTTGTAGTTACTGCATGGGTGGCGTTTTATGCACCCGATGTTTAAATTTCAGGCTGTTCTCCGTGAAGTTGAAGCCAAGCCTCCCTGAACCCCATTGGATTTTCCCCATCAGTTTTCCAGGAGTTTGGGACCAGCTTTCAGTGGTCTGGATCTGTGACTACTCAGCTGCTAAAAATCAAGCCCTTGTGCAGTTCCTCATGGGTAGCTCCTGACGTGTTTCAGTAACAGCAGAGGAGCAAAGAAAAACGATGCTCTGATGATAACACATGCTAACAGTTTGTATTGGCCCTGCCTATGCTGTACCTCTGTTTCAACCTCCTGCCTGTTTATCAGATCTTTCCCATCTCAAAAGTGACTTTAGACAGTCATCAAAACCTTTGTCAGTATCTGTGATGAGGCAAAAAGCAACAGCCATGAAGCAGGTGAAACCAAACAGAAGTCATGATTTGAAAAGTAAAGGCAGAGTGAGCACATCTATTCTGAGGCTGGAGGAGAATGTTGTGAAACTGTGAAAACAGTGGAATCATTTCACTGAAGAATAAGAAGAAAGAAATAAGATAATTCATTGCAATACAAGTAGAAGTGTCAGTCACTTGCTAGGAGCTTTTCTTCTGCCTCCCTATCCTTCATTTCTGTCCCATGCCATGCCATGCCATGCCATCCCATCCCATTCCATTCCATCCCATCCCAAATCTCTCTTTTCTTCAGGGTACCACAGGACCTTAAAACTCCTCTTCTGCCTCCAGAACCCAGCACAGAACTGTGCTGTGCAGGGATTGCTGAACATTCTCTGTGCACAGCTGCAGAGTCTCTCTCCTTGTGTGAACTCTCTCAGCTCCCAGTGTGCATCACAGAGCACTGTGCCACCCAGGCATCTGCTGGGAGTAAGGTGCAAGGTGAGTGGTAGCATCATACTCCTGAGGCAAAAGCAGGCAGTGAGCAGAGCAACATGGTGCTGTATCATATCCATCCTCAGCTGTTTCTGTGTACAGACAGTTCCCCTGGTGCAAGGTACACGCTGCATATTTACATCTACCCATCTGCTGATCAGCCCATCCATGTCATGAATCAGCTCCCCCATGAGGGAGAGGCCTCTGGAGAGACATGTGTGAGCTATTTAATGCATTTATTGTGGTGTGTTTAGTCTGTTAAACTAGTAATGGCAGAGTTCATGTTCACTCCATCAGGGAAAACACTATCCCATGTCCGTGGCAAACATGAGCAACCAGCTGTCCAGCTGGGATCCAAAATGACCCATACCTGTCATCCCTGAACCAGCTTCTCTTTTCCAACCCTCCTCACCAGTTTGCAGTTCCTGTTCTTGAGTTCCTTCCTCTGAATATAGATGCCTATCAGCATAACTGGAATTCATGGCATGATGTTTGATTCCTTCTGTCCTCATGCCAGACTCCAGCAGGGCTCTGTTATCAGATACTAAAGTCTATTACAACATGGAGTGCATGCACAAATTTACCCAGGCAGGTATGCTGGCATCCTTGCCTGATAGTTCCACCTTCACAGGGGAGCATGGGCATCTCTCAGCCTCCTTAGGGCCGCCAGAGCCTCTCTTTACATAAGGAAAATATGTTGGCACGAAAGGCAAACGATTACACATGCTCCTGCTATTTTCCCTTTCTGAGAGTAAATGCTTGTTCACATGCCATGATGTCATCCTTGACACCACACACTGGTGGTGTGTCAGGCAAAGATGGTGTTCTCATCTGCTCTCAGCCTGAACATGCAGGGAGCCTTCAGCCCTGGAGCCCAAAGCTCTGTCCTTCTTGTCCTCCTTTTAACTCAAGGCAGCAACATTTTCCCTGGTGGAGGCACAGATAAGGGACATGACTTGCCCAGCATCACCCTGTGAAGGCCATGGCAAAGGTGGGGACAGAAGCCAGGCCTGGAGAGTCACAGTGTTATTGTTCTGCTATGCCACAGCTGGTTTCATGACACATACAAGTTCTTCCAAACCTGTCTCCCATGCAGACACCACAGGCTGCTGCCTGAGCCTTTTACACCTTAGGGTATGATCCTTCTTGGCTTGACCTGTCAAAGAGCTCCAAAATTGGCAGTATGGGGAGGTGAGGGCTGGTTGATCTCCTTCTGTCCTGGTAAGATTGTCAAAGTTTGGGTCCCATTCCAGCCCAGTCTCTGCAGAGAGTTTCTGCACAGTCTGTAACCAGAGCAAATCTGGCAGAGGCAGCAGGACTCCCACAGCGCACTGTGGTCCTCTGTTTATAGCAAGATGTCTCTTCACCAGTGGTTGATGGGACACAGAGACTGCTCCCAGTCTGAGCACTTCCTGAGATGCCTCCTAGGACTACTTGAGCCACAAAATTAATTCTTATTTCCTCTGAGACCCTTGCTCAAGGTTCCTGGCTGCTTCCTCATGCTGCATTCCTATTGCTCACCATCAGCCACCTTGGCCTGCCATCATTTCACTCCTTGCTCTGAGTGAAAACTGTCCCATCTGGTTGTTCTGGATACACCGTGCAAAATGTCCCTGCCTCTGCCTGGCCTCACACATGCTGGCTGTGGCACGTATTTTGGATTTGGGCACTCTAGCTGCAGGCAAACTCTGTTCTCCTTCAGCAGCGTGCTGGGTTTGTTCAGAGGGTATTAGGAAATGTTC
The DNA here is from genome assembly GCA_013398075.1 of Notiomystis cincta. Taxonomy (NCBI): domain Eukaryota; kingdom Metazoa; phylum Chordata; class Aves; order Passeriformes; family Notiomystidae; genus Notiomystis; species Notiomystis cincta. The sequence continues at coordinate 349,269 of VZRX01004673.1, forward strand.
CATGGTGGGTGGAAGCACATAGTGCATCTGAGGTGGTTGCTGTGGCTGTAGGAGGCAGCTCTGACCTGGCTCATGCAGCCTCTCCTGCCTGGGGGATCCTCTGTGCTGCTTGCAGCAGTGCTGCTGCAATTCACACTCACCCACACTGGTCCTGCAGCTACCACACCAGCTGCCAAACTGGAGTGTCTCAGCTGATCCAAGGGAATTTTATTTGAACTACCTCTGCCCACTGTGAGCAGGTGCCAGTTTCTCAAGCCTTGGTGATGTTAGCTGGCACCAGGGAATGCAGTGTGTATTCACATGCATGTTCTCCATGGGCCTGCAGGAATGCTTCCTGCTAAATGACTACACATATGCCTTTGCAATCCTTAAATGTAGGCAGTGCCCTTTTTTGTGCATAACACACCATTGAAGTCATCCTGGAAGCTGCTTCTCCCTTGTCCCAGTGTCTCTCAGCTCATCATGCAGCAGAAGTTTTGCATGTGAGAGGAATGGGATGTGGCCAACAGGATGCTTAGCAAAGTGAGCTTGGGAGGGGCAAGGTTTGATGCCAGGTCTACAGACGTAGGAAGCTTGATGTTAAATCTCCTCCCAGATAGACTCCATACAGTGTGGTATGGGACAAGAGACAGATTTGGTATTAGTCAGATTTTAGGCATCTTTGAGCAGTGCAGATTAAAACCAAACACCTAGAAGGGATGAGTCTTCAGTTCTTCCATGATGTGCTTTGGCCCAGGAACAGGCAGGCAGCTGCATTTGCAGCTAGCTTCGGCTTGAGGCCTCCAGGCACAGTCCTGCAAAAAGTACCTCAAACAATGCTCTGCAGCAGCACAATGTGCTTGCTGTTGTTCTCACTTGGGTAGTGTGTGCTGTTCTCACACGCAGCTTCACACTCCCTGGTTATACATTAGCAACAGCACATTCTTTAGCTGAAGTTTGAGTTGGACATAGATTGAAGTCTGATACTACAAAGTGCGGTTGGGGAGAAAGAAAACATCACTCAGGGTCAAATATTTTCTGGTCTGGGGTTAGTAGGCAGAACATGTGACAAAGCACTCTAAGTGCTGTTATTGATGAGTATTTATTGGGTACCAGGAAAAGAGCTACAGGCATAGGTGGAAAGGAAGGGGCTACTTTGGTGTGGGCTCAACAGAGGTGATAAATTGGGGGCTGAATAAGCGAGGTCCTTCACTTTCAACTTCTAGCCATTCAAATCTGTGCTGCACCCAGAAAGCCCCAGTCATTCAGAAAGCCTGCCCTTCTCCCCCATGGTCAGCAGGGCCAATCCATTAGGGCGTGCAGCACTCTTGACTGGAGATGGAGAAGCTGGGCCATTGCCTACAATAACCAGCTGTTCATACCAGCCATTCCTGCTCCAAAAGAGGAGTGCCACAACTGCATGTTTGAGTGCTGGCCTTTTGTCCAGCCACTCTCCTGCCCTGTGTAATCCACCTGAGTGGTACACATTGCACAGTATTACGCTGCTTGGAGAAAGGGCTTCAGCATGTGCCAGCTGTGGACAACCTTCCACAACTCCCATGCCATCTTTTACTCAGGACCCAGCCATTACATGCATCTTGATAAATTCATGTGTTTAATTCAGCTGGACCTGGGTAGAATGTTATGCCTGAAAAAATGATTCCCCATCCATGTGTAAAACCATCTCATTTCTGAGGATGAGAAGAAACTAAGAGTAATATCACTGTAAACATATCCCAAGATTAATGCAAACCCATCACCAAGGAAATTTTATTTTTAATAATTCAAAATTACAAATGGGAAATTCAAGTTGGGAAGGGAGGAGGAGCAAGTAAAGCCAAAATAGATCCAGGCAGAGAGCTACATCTCCCTTACTAGCTGTGTTTGGTCCAAGACAGCTCAATCTAAATCTTAACATAGGAGAGGTGCAGGGTGGATGGTTGCAGATCACACTGTCTTCCTTACTACCTTGTAAGCTCACAGTGCCAGTTTTACTAAAGCATGGGAGGGCAGGTTGTTGAAGAATATTAGCTGTTACCCTCCCTTTCCCTTTTTCTCTCACTTTCATGCTTTGTGGAGCAGCCATGCTGCGGTCTGAGGCTTGATATTTGTCATCTGCTTGTAGCCCTCTTTTAGGAAGGTGCTTGGCCTGGGGAGGAAGGTGGAGGCAGAACCAGCCACTGAAAGGGTTTTGTTGGCAAATGCCTTTGGACATTCACCAGAGGTCTCTTTTTCTTTCATTTACTTGTTTCATAGAGCCTTTTTACTCTTCTGAGTCAGTTGTATGTGGAAGGAAGGACAGAAGGAGAGGCAGAGCTATACAGGAGGCTGTACCAGTCTGAACCTTGCAGACTAGAAATGAGGTAGGGACCCCTTCTTGGTCTCTGCCTTTTTGATTGCATGTGGATCACAAGGGCCATGGCACTCTCAACACACTGACCTGGTTTGCTGCCATCTCAGGGGGGGCTGCTCAAGAGACAGCAGTGGGTCCAAGGAGACTCATGAAGCTTCATCTCCGCCCCAGCCTGCTTAGGACAGTGAAGCTGAACTTGTCTCAGATACAGCAGAGATTAAGAAATTTGCTAAAGGTCATAGAAAAAGTGCAACAGAAACAGGACTAAATGTAGGACTTTCACTGCAGAGAGAGACAATAGTTGGGCAATTATTTCTAGGGTGGAGATGCCAAACATTGATACATAAATGTCCTTTGTGGGGCATCCCCTTACAGAGTCTCTTGGCCAGCCCTGGGAAGTTAGGGCAGGACAAGAACACAGCTGTTATCTTATTTATCAAACCAGGCACAAACTGTACAGGCCAAATCTTGTCCTGCCTTTCTCAGGTAGGTGGGTGCAAATGTTGCTTGGGTAAAATCAGTGTTTCAGCTATCAGAATTTAATATCTTGGCCTAGCAGACTGGCAGGGAAAAGGATGCACATTTGGACAAACCTCATAACTGTGCTGTGGTGGCAGTTCATTTAGATTGTCTTATAGGTACAAGTGGTTCATGTTCAGAGAGCTCAATTAGGCACAAATCTTTCTGAAATCCCCTACTTCCAAACCTTTATAGCTCCCCTGTACAAAACTCAGTGTAAAATTACTCAACCACAGCAGCTGACATGCATAATTTTGCTGATGAACCAACAGCAGTTTTTCCCGGTGCTTCCATGCAGTTGTTTTGTCAGTGGGAGATATGATTTTAGGAACATTAACATGAATAAACAATGCCCTATGTCATCTGCATTTGCTGGGCCTGCTTCCCTCCACATTTTTGACAGACCTTTGATAAGAGAATGGCTTGCTGGAATGACCATAGATTGCTAGGAGCTCTTGTGAGACAAACCCTTATCAAAGGCTGAGCACTGCCGTGACCAGCGTGGAGTGCCAGTCCAAATTTACCCAAGCTGCTATGTTGGCATGAGTCCCTAAATTCTCAGCTTCATGGACTTTTATCTTCCCCTGTGAAATGAAGGCATCACGGACTCTCCTCTTAGCTGCCACTAGCCTGCCTGACACCACAGAAATATGCCTGAGTGTGAACACGCTCACCTTCCCAACCCATGCATCAAGTTCCCCTCCCCAGAAAGCTCAGGGAAGATATGTTTAAAATATGTGTTTCCCAAGTGCAGCTCTGTTTACTTGTCAGTGATTGTTCAAGGAGGTGTTTTTGGCCTCTCCTCTCCCATTCTTCAGTTCTCAACCTAACAAGGACTGTATTCTTGTCACGGTGTTTGTCGGGCAACGAAGGGGAAGCAGCAATGGCTTCCCAGTGCCAGCTGGCACTGTGCCATGTGATTGTTGTAAAATGGGAATGTAATAATGGTAATAATGTGATTCTCGCTCAGTTCAAATCTCTCCTGAGACAGCCTTTTTATTTGAGGGGTGGAGAGAGAAGGATCTCTGTCTGACTCTCTTTCTCAGTCTGCCATTCCAGCTGTCTCTTTATCCTTCCAACCTTGCCTGTGGCAAACCAGGTGCCTTTGTAGAGGTTGCAGCTAGCTTCATCCTGATGCTCAGTGCAGCTGCAGGGAGAAGGCCCCCATAATGTTCTCTGGGCACCAGAGTGGCTTCTGAATTCCTGATCTGCTTTTCACCGCTCTCAGTGCGCTCTGGTGTCTGCACTGTGGATGGATTTGTGTCTGCAAGAAGGCGCTGGAGCATCAGGACAGTGTGTATGAGAGGAGAGTGGTGGCTCAGCCCCAAGTGTTCCCCTCTAGCTTTCCTGCCTGTCTGGTTGTTAGGAAGTGGAAGGGAACTCAGTCATTAATAACCCTTGCAGATTTTTGGCCTCCGTGCTGAGCCTGTCCATGAGAGACCAATTATAATTGTGCTGCGGCCAGAAACTTCAGCTAAGTGGCCAACATTCTGGGATTCTAAGAAATTCTGTGGAAGAATTTCTTTGTGGAGAGAGAGAGGATGAGAAAAAAGAGGATTTTCTTGGACACATGGTAGTCTGTGAGCAGGGCCAGGATTTCATACAAAGCAGCCTGCTGTGGCTGGCGCCCTGTGCAGAGAGCCAGCAGGAGTCTGCATGTCACTTCAGACCTAATGGGTCCAGCTCTCCCTGCTGGGGATGAATGTCACCCTCCAGCCATCTCCATAGGGCTCCACTACTGCCCTGCTCTTTCCACCACACTTTGATAAGGAGTTGATCCCTTGGGAGAAGCTGGGAAGAGCCTGGACCAATGCCAAGACCATGAATGGGGCAACTCCATGCCTCTTTTTTTTGTTGCCTGAGTCATTGGGTCCCCAGGAGAGGACAATCCTGTCCTGAGCAAATCTGCACTGTGTGTTTATACCCATTTAACCCATAACAGAAATTATTGCACTTCATGAATGCATGGGTGTTCTCACCCCTCCAAGATACAAAATCTGCATTTCCAAGAAAAAATGCTGACTAAAATGATTGTAAACTATATTAAAATAATGTGAAGAAGAAAAAAAAAAAATCTCTTCATCAAAGGATTTATCCCTGAGCACATGACAGGTTTGGAGAACAATCCAGGCTTTATGACAACTGAAGGTTTTAAGTGTGTAGCTGTTTTCCAGGAGTTAATCCCAGGTCCAGGAGCAGGAGCAGATGCACATTAGGAGTTTGACTTCATTCAGGTCCCTATGCAGAAGGGGAGCAGTCTCCTGCCACAGTGCATGTCACACTTCTTTTTGCTGTGGAGTGACGGGTCAGGAGAAAATGTCCTTCATATTTAGTGAATCAGGGAAGGGGTAGGGCTGTGTTCTGTTCTCTGCCAGGGCACTGCAATATTGACAGCATTTCCTTACCCAGAAGCTGCATATATAAATGGGGGGGGGGGTTGACAGGTGTTAAAACTTCTTTTTTCTTACCCATGGTTGAGCACTGGAACAGGCCCCAGGGCAGTGGTCACAGCACCAGCCTGTTAGAGTTCAAGAAGCATTTGGACAATATTCTCAGGCACATGGTGTGACTCTCAGGGATGGTCCTGTGCAGGGCCAGGAGTTGGATTTCGATGATCCTTGTGGGCACATTCCAACTCAGCGTATCCTGTCATTCTGTGATTCCATGTGATTCAGTGATGTATATACATACCATGAAAAGCTGGGAATGGCCAGAAGGCATGGGCTGGTGCTGGCCATGTGAGTTTAGGATTGCAGTAATGACAGGAAAGGGCTGAACCTTGTTCCATAAACCCTCTTGGGAAAGTGTGTGTGGAGACGTGTCAGCTTTGACCATTCGCTGAGGGGGCCACAACTACCCCTTGTCAGTTTTGACAAGGTACTTTTGACTCCTTGTCAGGAGATTAAGAATAGGAACCTACTAAGTGGTCCTAAAATGTCAGTGTTATTCCAGGCACAGGAGTAGTTGGAAAAGAAATGTTGCTTTCCCTGTTGTTAGAAATGTCTCCTGTGCTAGCCATGCACCAGTCACAGGACTAAAATGTGAGGAGTGACCATTTTAAGGCCGGTGAGACCAGAAAAAATTAAAAGGCAATGTTTAAAAAAAAGGCATATGGCTTTGAACATGCTCAGGACTCACTGAGAGACCTGCACCCTACACTGAGATAAGATTTTTTTGAGAATTTGGCCATTTTGTCCACAGGTCATCACTAAGAACATTTCCTAGGTACACCTGTGTGTTGCTGTATTATAAGAGTAGGTCCTAGACAGAGAATCTCACCTCTATAGTAGTTCTATTCAAAGAGTAGTAGTGTTAAAAAATGCTGTGTTGTTGGCTCTGGAGCAAGAGAGTTCTTTGTAAAAGCAGCTCAGGGAGCTGATGTTTGTCACAGTCTGCTCCTCCTGCTTGCCTTGGCTTTTGTCCTTCACTCTCTAAATCTGAGAGGCATCTTTTGGTGCCTATTGTTATGTGGGTTCCTCTTCACTGGGAATGTGGAGGAGGACACCACACCCCATGAACTCCTGTGGGATGGAGAAAAAGCCGTTCAGAACTCTTCATACCCTATTACAACAGGTGGCACTAATGAGAAAAGGCTGGGTTTCTGGAGCAACATCTGTTAATACTGAAGAAAAAGGCTGGAAATGGGTGTTGAGAGACTCTTTAGAAGGTTTATCAAAGCTCTTTCTTCTTGCTCTCCCTGATTGCTGCTTTGCTTAGTGTGAGTCGGCATTGGTATCCTTCCACACCTCTCCTTCAGTCTCTGCCTCAGGCATTTGTACCTAGATAAAGTTAATCTCTATAAGCTTCATGCTCTTGGCCACAGTCCATGCTGGTGTCCACTCCTCTGTGATGATGGCCTGGATTATTTGTGGTTGGCCAGAGTGGAGCTGTGCTCTCCAAGCCCCACAGCACAGTACCAAAATCACATAGTCATGGCAACCCTGAGAACACAACTCAAACCCTAATCCCATTATAACGGCTCAATGTACTTTGCTCAAACTTTTAATAAGGTAACATGTACCTGAATAACTAGATTTCCTCCTCATGATCATGATCCTGCTCTTGGAGATGACTGGAGAACTATGATAACATAATCTGATTTGAATGGTCTCTGCAGGCACCACCTGGCAGCTATTGATATCAAGTTAGGAGAATGAAGATGAATGGTCCAGAGGAATATTCAATTACATGGTTTCCTTCCCAAAGGTAATAGCCTGATGACTAACAAAGTTACTTTCCCCTTTTTTTTGCTGTCACCATCTCTGTTTCCAGGGATTTTTATTCAGTTACTTTCATTTTTCTATTCAGCACCTGTCTAGAGATGGATGGGTACTCCCTCGATTTCTGGAAGCCACCACTGCTGAATCAGAATCGGCTGGTTGTGTTGGAATACAGAGGTAATACCCAGAGGGAAACCTGTGCTCTGCAGAGCCTGACTCCACAAGACCCTGTGAGCAAGAGTGTCAAGAGACAAACTCTCAACATTCTGCCTTGTTCTGGATGTGCAACCAGTCCCCACCCCTAACACAGAGCTTCGGCACAGAGATAAAGGAAGAACTTCCTCCTGATAAGCAACATTTCTCATTCCACCCTCTGTTGCTAAGCACATGCTCAGCTTGACCAGGACTTCCCTCACGATCCTGAAGCTTCATCTCTGCTCCCCTGAACTGTCTTTATCCATCAGCATCCCAAGGGCATTGCTGTGGTACTTACAGTCCACAGAAAGAGCATTTTGTTTCTCCATATCATCAAGCAGGAGTGCACAGCTTTGGGAAGTGACAAGTAGTAGGTTCCTTTGTGGTCTTTTAAGCATTTGGTAGATATTTTGATGGCATTCTACTATTTAAGGTGGAATATTTGCATCCTCTATGATACATGAAAAAATCAACTATCAAATGATGACTCAGTACTCAAAATCTTTCACTGAATCTCAATCTCTTCTCCAGAAGCAGTTTATGCCATTCTCTTCCCAGCATGTTAGATGTGGTGTTTCTTGCTCCTGTAAATGTTCTAGTGAACCATTATTTTCATTAGCAGTAGACAAATGGGGTTTTGAACACCAGTATTACTCTCCTTTACCAGTCTCATCTCACTTCTATTTTTCCTTCTCACTGTCTTCTAAGCAAGCACTTTAAAATGTGTATTTCCTAGACAATTGTGTTATGGAAGGAGTCTGGTCTCCATACATGCCAGCAAGAGTAATCCAGCTCTCAGCACTAAAGATAAGACAAGTAAACTGAAAATTTGAGTGAACTTAGTCCAAGAGCTCATGGAAAAGAATGAAAAAACTTCCAATTATTTCCATAGCAGGATAGCAAGCTTGTACTTGGACACAAAACAAAATAAAAAATCACTCTGTAGCAGGCTGGACTCAAATACTTATGTTGAAATAAGAAAGAAGTTGTCTTTAGTGGAAAGTGTTCAGAGAGTTGGGATCATTTAAAACCATATGAGCCCACAGACTACAGAGCAGATTGGGGGAACTATCTATCTTCTAGGTATTGGGGGAACTTATCTATCTTACTGCAATGTGATGATAGAATGGAATGTAAAAATTTAGCCATCATCAATACAATCTGTTTGGTTCCATCAAAATCTCACCTAGGGCCACACACTTTACTTCCTAAATTGTGACCATATTCAGCAGACATGGAAGTTATTATTAGACATTTTTTTAGAAAACAAGCCGAGAAGCTCAAAAGTGCTTTTCTTTGCTCGGCACTGCACAAGCGTGGGTGGAGAGAGACAGCCTCTGGATTTGGGAATCTGTAAAGATACAGGTGGGAGACAAGAGGTACAATTTTTCTACTGCTGCAGAAATCCAGGCAAGGAGGAGGACATAAATGCAATCAAAGACCATTAATGGCAAAGCTCAGAGCTGGAGTCAAGTATGGTACTCTCCATTATTGTTGCTTATACCATGAATTCTTCTTGTCTCTTTGAAGTTTCCTGATAGGACCTAACTCTTCTGTAGTCACACCCTGAAACTGATAATACTTCTTGTTTATGCACTTAATTTTCTACAACTAATGCTGGCCCTAGTGGAAAGCAGTATAAATTCTGAGTCATCATCTCGACAGATATAAAATGTTGGTGCTCACATCTCACCCTGTGCATAGGTTTCTGGAGAACACAGCACATGCCAAACTTTAAGTAGCTTGGACATTGTGGAGAAATCCCACCAAGGCCATTTCTCATTATCTGTCTCCTCAGAAGGAGAGTGGCCATCAGGCAATGCCAGCAGAGGTTTCAGCCTTGATGAGGCACTGAGGAAGGAGACTCTCTGGTCACAGTCACAGTGGGTCAGCCCACCTCTCTGACTGTGAAAGCCACTGTCAGAATTACAGATGGAAAACTCGTTACAAGATCTGACTGTTACAGCCACGAGGACCACAGTGGCTGATCTCGTCACATCACTTGCAAAACCCAACACACAGAGCTATGCCTGGCCAGCTGGCAGTCTTTTGTTCTTCCCAGTACTTATCAAACCCAGTACATTCTGGTAAACTAGACCACGTACTTCAGCAATTATCTCAGACTGGATGTAAAGAGTCCAAGTGATGACAAATTCACCGTTTTTCTCAGGAAATTATTTCAGTTATTTCTTTCCTGAAATCTAAAAAAAACTCCCACCCTTGCATCTTACTTTCAGCTTGAATTTTATGAGTACCATTTTCTGGATTGGACTTCATTAGGGTTTTCTTTGTGGGGTAGGCTTTCCTGCTCTTGGGTGCATTTTTCTTTAGTAGAACATTAAAATATCGTAGTGTCCCCAAGTTTCTTCTGATAAATTATATGGGATCCTGAAGAATTTCTTATCCTAGATAGTATCTTTGAGATTGTATGTAATTTCTGTAGCTCATTTCTGAACCTTTCCAAGTCATTCTACTTCCCTTTTGAATGTAGGTAAATGTTTTGTCAATGCCATGCCAGTGGGAAATGTTCTTTCTGCTACTCCATATCTCCTTAGTTATCTACCAGGAGGAATAAATTAGGTTTCCTTGCTCTGCCAAGAGCCAGCTTCCAGTGAATTACCTGTGTAACCCTTCAGAGGTTCTCAAAGCCACTGCTTTCCTGAATGCAATCTCATAAACATGTAAAGCTTGTCTACATGGACTACTCCCTGCAATATTCCTCTAGGATAGACGTTATTACACCCATCACCTGGTTGCTGACTGATTATGAACAGCAGGAATCACTTTGTATCACTGATCTGCTCTTACTGCCATTTTACTTTTCCAATTTTCTACTCAGAAATTCTCCAGCATAGGGAGTGTTGACATGCTGTCCTAGCATTCTGCTATCTTCCAGAAAAGGGAATAACTCATATTCCAGTCCACTTCCTTTCCCTGCCTCATTCGCATTCACCTGAAACTGTTATTTTTTTGCTACGTATGTGCAAACCACGTTTTAAAAAATCTTCTTCCTTTATTTTTTCCCCAGTCTGTATTGTACTAGTATCCTGGTCAGTGTTACAACTTTGGGAGATCTGCATCATTATTTTATAATCTGCACTGTTTCATAAGCTACACTATTATTTCTTTATTTATATGAAGCAGTGACTGGATAGTCCAGAGGGGCTTGTGCCTAAGCATGTGGCAAGACTGTTTGTAACACTGCCCCATCACAGAATGAGAATCTAGGAAGAAGATAGGCAGAATCTAGGAGAAAGTTTTTCACAATCGATTTGTTTTGCAGATGGGGCACAATGACACGGAGAAGTTCACAATAAGGATGTGTGTGATTCTGGCTTGGCTGTTAAAACCCAACCTTTCCCAGCAACTGAGTAGCAGGGAACACCCTAATCCAACCTTTTGACCTCATTATTGCCTGACATTCAGGTCTGATTTACGAGTATCTTGCCTTTCTGTTCCTTTTTCCCTAGCCTTTGCCATCCCTGCTCTAATTCTCAGACAGCTGGTCTCATCTCAAGTGCACACTTACCTGTGTTGCCTTAGCCATGATAACTTACTCCACGACAGCACATGCCCTCCTAGATGACGTAATTTTGGCCGAGAGATCCATTCCTCACTTTCAGAATATTTCCTGCCACTGAGACATGAAACTGCTCTTTTCTGGCTCTCTATTCCTCTTTCAGAGCTGTGGAGGCTCCTTTCTTATGAGACATGGACCAGAGGCCTCCAGATTATGCAAGAATGTGAATTCTCCACACCATAAGAATTTTGAATCGGTTGCCCTGCACAGTGTCTTTTTATTGTAGCAAGCACAAAAATCTGCTCTCATGAGAAGACAGATGTAGAATCCCAAACTCTGCCTATGCACCTGCTCCTTTAAGCAGCCCTAGGGCCAGCCAGCTCTTCCACAGCTGGCTAGCAGATGGGGAAAGGTGAGAACAGACAGGCTGCTGTTCAGGGTTTCTGTGGCAGAGTAGTAGGATTGCATTAAGCTCCTCTTAACACATTATGCAGAATCCTAAGTCTTTAGCCGAACCAGGACTACAATCCTCTTACGCGACTTTGCTGAAATTCCGCGAGTTACATGCACGCACGCACACACACCAGCACAGAGGAGCCTTCAGGAGCGGCTTACCCCTCGCAGGTGACAAACGACACCGGGCAAGTTTGTGCTGGAAAGCCCGTGAGCCATCAGTCACCCACAGACAAGAGATGACTTTTGGCTCCCCCGAGCTTAACACAGGTTGTGATTGCCTTCTTTTTATTTACGGGTAACGGACTCGCTTGTTAAGGTTGGCTTGTCCTTTCTTGCTGGGGATTTTTGTGTGTTTGTTTTCTGTTTCCAGCATATTCGTGTGAAGTCTTTACCTGCCTTGACCTCCAGCAACAAGGCAGTAACTCGTGTTTGGGTTTGACAGTCTGTGAGAGGTGTTTGCCATGAGAGAAACTCACCTCCGTGCAGGACACCAGGACAAAGTTGGGGAGTTGCTGCAAGGGTGCACATGACTGCCAGCACTGCATGTGCACGTGCAAGTCGGGGAGGTCCTGTCCTGCTTGGAACTCATTCCCAGTGCAGTTGCAATGAACAGTGGTTTATAGCAGCCATCAAGGTTCTCCCCCTCCACTGCAGTACTTTGATATCATAAATATTAATTAGTTACTTATTTGGGTCAGGATTTTCAAAATTTACTTGGGATTTTCAGTGCCCACTCACCTAGGGACTAGGCTTTCAATACTGGTTGAAAAAAAAAAACAATTATGACTTTTTAAAAGTGTCTTACAATGATTTTTCAAGCCAGATAGTAAAAAAAATCCATGGAAAGAAACATGGGTCCTCTCCTTGGGAGCTGGCACCCTCTGCCACCTTGAGACCCCATGCATCAGCAATGCAAGAGCTGAGCATGATGAAGTGGAGGATACATACCTTGGGCTCTTGCTACTTGCCAACATGGGTATATTTTTAATTTGTTTTGGCTTTTGTGCTCTCTGGTAGGGTCTTCCTACCTGTTCTCCCCTTCATACAAGCTCTGGCCAGTGTCTGCATGTGGGATAATGTGAACTGTGTGAAGGCAGTCAAAGGCAGGTTGTCCTGCATGACGCTTTAACCCAGGGAATTGCAGCTCTGCTGCTGTTGAGGCATCCTTGGTACATTGAAGCTTTTTTTAAAGTTTGCCAGCCATGGGATATTTTGAATCTCTCTGGATAACTTTGGGACTGTGTCAGTGTGTCTGGGTTTTTAATCAACAGTAGGAGTGATTAAAAAAAAAAAATAGCCAGTTCTGCCAGAGGTGGTGCGGTGCACTCATTTACAGCAACCATCTCCAGGCAGGGTTATAGGGAACATTTTTAACATTTGTATCTCCTTCAAACAATCCATTTCATTTCTCCCCTCTGCTGAAGTAGAAGACTGGCCACCCTTGAGGCAGAGCATGACCTTTTCCATCAAGGGGGCTAAACACCAGCCCTGTCCCCCTGTGCTATAGCCTGGTTTCCGGCAGCCAGTCCTATTCAAAGCAGGCTCTAGTGGAGGGATGCAGAGCTGCTGCTGTCACCAGAGCTGCTGCTGCACTGCAAATAGCTCCAAGCCCTGCAGAAATACTCCACTGGACCCTTGCATTACCTTCAGCAGGGCCAGTTTTGTATGTGCTGAGGACTGCTGTGAGGTGGTGGTTCTATCGCACGGAGCCTGGGCGTGTGAAGCCTCACCTTAATATCTCATTCTCCGAACAGTTTAAGGTTGCTCCTACTCATGCAGCTGTGGTGGGTTTCATAATCTTCTCTGTGCAGCCTTGTCTTTCAGTTTGTGGCCTCACCAGCTGATGACAGCAGTGAGAGGCCGATTGCAGCACTGCCTGGCTGCAGGCCAGCGCGTGCAGCCTTTGTGGCCACCACTCCTCCTGACAACATCCCTGCCCCTGTCAGTCCACGTTGCCTCACGTGCAGCTCTGCTGCAGCTGCCACGCTGTCCAGATCTAGAACATCTCCACCATCCTTCCAATCCCATGCCTCTCAGAGCTCTGTTATCTGTCCTCCTGCCCGAGATGCAGTCGACCTCTCGGCTGGTCCAGAGCTTTTCCAAGCCTGGTTCCACCAGTACCTGTTTCAGCTGACCTCAGTATCCCCTGGATCTTGATTTATGCTGCTGTGCAGAGGTGTTTCTAGTCACTGTCTTTTAGAATCTCAATGGAGATGGTTAAAAACTCCATGTTTGTCTTGGTGTTGACTCATGTTTTAGGAACAGATATTCCCTGAATATGAATGCTCATTTCTGACTTATTTCAAACATAACATCTATCAAACCTGGGCATCTGCTGATACATTTTGTATTTACTGACCTATCTGGACCAGACAAGGCCATGCAGGGAAAGCTTTGTTCCCTCAGAGAACTGCTAGATACCTATGGTGCTTCTTCAAAGCAGCATTCATGAGCATTTGAGGACTATGCTTTTAGGAAGGAAGTGCTCCACTGAAAGAAATACCACATGAAGTTGACTGTATATGTAATTATATAAGACTCTATACTGGTTTCAAGGAAGGGAAATATACCCTAGTGGTTCTTGTGGTACTGTATTTTGATGCTCCCCTTTTCCTTCAGGAAACTGAAACCTGAAGAATGGTGATTTTCTGAAGATCACTGCTGAGTTGGTTTCAGAACCCAGCTATCAGCTCAAGGTCCAAAGCCATATTCTCTCTCTCAGAGATATCATGGTCCACATGGAGACTGCAATCCTGGCATTGTACTTGCTCTAATTTTTACTTAGAGAGCAAATCAATTGGAGCTAAGCTACTCATCCCTGTTTGAAGCCAGGCCAAGTCACAGTTGAGCACCATTTATGAAATAGTAACTGGAGCTCTGGAAACTGAATTACTATATTTATTCAGCCTGAGGTGAAGTCTGTCACCAGATAATTGCAAACGGGAATGAACTTATTCCAGTAAGGTCAGTTTTACCGTTTCATCCCTTGCAAGCTCGGTTCATAGTTCCTGTTTGTTAACTGCAACTGAGCTGCACAGAGGCTTTGTGCTGGAGGATTTCTCTGAGAGATAGGATGAAACGGTGCCTAGCCCAAAGAATTTACAGGAGAGGATGTTTTTCTTATGCAGGTTAGTAGCAGGGCCTTTTGTTTAAGCAAAAAATTTGCTCTATTTACTGTGCTTCTAATAGGAAACACTCAGATCAGAGTGTTTTCTAGGGGACATGTGAGTCTGAAACAGAGGAGAAAGAGAAATACTTTCGTGGGGGAAGGAGCAGAGAAACAAAGAAAGGTTTGGGCAGAGAGGAGATGTGGCATGGTTTGGCAATGAAAGGCTGGTGAGGCAGAGGGGAGTGGAAGGGGCTGACATGCAATAACAATGCAAAACAATGAATAAAAACTCAAGATCAAGCATGTAGAAGTGTCTCTGGCAAAGATGTCTGCTTGTGCTGTTGGCTGCACACTGTCTGTCCCAACTCTAGCAGCAGTTTCTCCTGAACTGGAACTATCTCCAGAGAGGCTGCCAAAACCACTTTCCTGGACACTCAGCAGAGATGCTGGTTGAGCTCCCATTAGAGAACTGGCCTGACTTCTGGGAACAGAGCCGCTCCAGTCACACCCCTTTCATGCTCACTGCTCTCAGAGTGACCAAACTATTGTTTGCAGAGCCTGAATTGCAGAGCTGCATGCGTGGAACTGAATCAAAATTCCCACACCCCGAGAGCTGCGTAGCAAATCTTCATATGTTCAGTTTGCTGGGGGTGGGTGGTTGTCACCAAGCATCTGTGTGTATGTGGTCCTGTTCACAGGGGCTTCAGATGACCCACTGTCTGTCTGACACATGAACTGCAGCAGTGCCAGTCTGCTGTTAGGAGCCTTGGAGCATTGTTTTAAGTTGGTTTGCCATACAACATCAGATCTGTCACCTGCAGGATATGAACCCCTCCATGCTAGTACCTGTCATGCCCATTTCTGCACTTAGCACCCCACTTTTTCAAAGGTTTTATATTCCCATACAAAACATCTAGATCAGAAACAAAAACAGTTTTGGATCAGGTGGACAGATGCTGTCCATTCTGGTCATAGCAGACATCTGAATCAGCCTAATGGCTCCATAGCTCCATTGTCCATTCTGAGTCGAAATGTGATTGTTATCAATTCCTCCAGAGATACACTTCAAGATACTCTGCAGTGGTTGGTTCTGGACTAAGCAAGCTTGAGGGCAAATTCCTTCTCAGCCCCGTGGCCTTGAAATCAGTTTATCAGAAGCAACAAGGGACATTTTTCTTTTGGAAGTCTAACATGCTTTAAATAGTTATTATCCTGACACAACATTTGGATACCATTATAAATACTACCTACTGCTTAGAAAAACACCTTGCTTAGCTCGTGTGCCCCATAGCACTATGAAACAATGAGTTCCTGCTAATCTGATAAGATGACAGTAAGGTCACGTGCACTGTTCTTGGGGTGTTGTCTTGCTGTTGGGCCTTAGAACTGGGAGTTCTTTTGTGTGACACAGTGCTGACAAGCTCTGGCCCCACAATAATTCTGTAGGGATTCAGTTTGCCCTCACCCCGCTCTCCGTCATTGCCCTAAGCCGCAGGACTCCTGGACCTGCAAGGCAGGACTGACGGCAGCACATGTTCTCCTGAACACAAAGATCAATGCTGGCTCTCAGGAAACCTCGTGTGTGCTGAAATGGAAGTGGAAATGGTGCCTTTTCATTAGCACACAGGAGTATTGGCATGTGCCTGCTTCTGTGCCAGCAGGTATTAATGCCCATCAGAGCGTGCCAACCAGCAGGCACTGTCTAATCCTGGTGTTGTATAATGAATAAAATTATTGAGAGGGGGAACTGAAGGTCAGAGAACAAGAATGAAGCTGTCCGGTGCAGAGCTGCTGTGCTCTGCAGAGATGTCAGGACACAGTCCCCTCTGGTGCTGTCCTCTCTTGCTCCTGGAGACCTGGCCAGTGATCTTGTCTAGCTCAAGATGCCCATGTTCAAGGGAAAGACTATGAAGATCCCATTTGGAATGGAAAGAACAAGTCCAATTCCAGCTCCAGATTCTTCCACTCAGGCTATATCTGATCATAGCTGGATATCAGTCCCTCCCACCAGTTCTAGGCCGTATTGAAAACTAGGGCTGGAGCCTGACAAAATAAATGAAAGTTTCCTTCCCCTCAGCCCTCAGGTGCAAGTCTGACAGTGTGACTGTACTAGGGAGTGCAAAAGAGTGGGCAGCAAGAAAGAGAGAATATTTCTGATATTGCAGTGCTGTAGTGTTACAGGCGTGGAAAATGGGCCAAGAGGAAGAAGTGGCAGATGGATGTCCAGACTACTCAGAGCTGAAGGACAGAGGAAGTGAAGGGGAGGTGGAAATGTGGGAGGATGGTCTGAAGGAGGCAATAAGCCCAAGCAATTTTCTTGTATCAGCTCTTCATCATAAGAAGAAACTTCCATCCCTAGGTCTTTTCTCTTTTTACCAGCATATGAAGAACTGAGGATTCTGAAGATAAAGATCAATTCACAGAAGGAAGAAGAGGGTTGCTGTATTACTCTGTAGGACTTCATGAAATAGTTGGATGCTTAAGACTTTGGATGGACTCCAAAGGGGACTGCCTTTGAGCAACCTCCATCTGAAAGGGCTGATCTGTGGTCAGAGGCATTCGGGAAGGGGGAAACAGGATTCTCAGGATTGTATGAGGTTCACAGAGAGCTAAATACCTAATTAATTTCTCCAAATGCACAATTCCCTATCAGTCTGTCTTTTTCATGAAATTATCCAGAGGTAGTGGGAGGGGACCAAAAGCTGAGGCTAATGCACAGCAGCCCTGTTAATCATTTATTAGTGTTTGGTTGATGCCTGTAATGTGTGTGTGGAGATGGCTCTGATGAGCTCTGAACTTCTGGTTCCCATCTGGAACATTTTGCTGTGCCCAGACTTTGTTCAGGCTATGTTTACCTTCAATTGGCCATCTGGCCTGTCACCAGGAAATACATCAGAACAGGTATTGATCTGTGCAATTGATTTTGTGTCATTTTCTCCTCTGGGACTGCGTTCACATGAGACTAACTCAGAAAATACCAAGTTCACAATGCCACTGTGGCCTCCCACAAGAGTTCTCTGCCATGAGAACATCTCCTCCCTAACCAGTGGAACTCTGTAAAGACATAGTTCAAGTACTGGTGTCTGTTGGTACATCGACCAGCCAGGACTGAGAGGGTTAAAGGCCTGGGTCACACAAACTCATTTATTCCTGCTTAGGCCAAATGTGTTTCTTCTGAGCAGCTGTGCCTGGAGAAGACCACAAAGATGCATCTTATAAGAGCCAGCCTCCTGGGGTCTTTGGGCAACATTTTCTTGAGTGTCAAAGGGACTTGAAAGACGTAGTCTGGTCCCTCTCCCCATGTCTCCTGAGCTCTCATGGGAAGGCTGATATTTAAATTCCTCCCCTAGAGCAGGTCCTCTCCAGATATCTGGGATTTCCCCACCACCACTGTTCCCTTGGGAGCTCTGCCATCCCCCAGGCCCTGAGGTGGTGTTGGTTAAAGAGAGGGATCTGGAAGGAGGGAGGCAAGGATGGGACTACTTTGGAATCTGCAGGCAAAGATCCTGAGCTGATTTTAGTTGATAAAGCAAGCTCCTAAAGACACAGGGAGCGAGAGGCTCCCTCTGATGGGAAGAGCTGTGAGTGGAACTGCTCTGAGTACAGCCCTGCACACTCACTCTCAGACCCACTGCTTCCATCATCCAGGTTTATCCACTCAGCAGTGCCTGGGTCATGAGGCAAAGCCCAGTGGTCTATGAAGCTCAGCATTCCCAAATATCCCCTTCACCTGAAAGGAGGTACATATAAAGTAAGAATTGTACAAAACTGATACAGGAAGAAAAAGTTGCTCAATTTCAAATAGTCACTGAGAAAAAAAAAGCATTCCTGAAAACCTACTGTGCACCATTCCTGAAGGTAAGACATATCTGAAGGACAAAGGAAGCACAGTCCCAGAGCCATTCCTCTTTCCATTCAGTCAGTGGCACAACCCAGAACCTCATGCCTTAGCCCACTGTGGTCTAGGCCCCAACAGAGGTGTGGCCAAGAGCGTGACCCTTCTTCTATTCAGCCTAGATTTCTTTACGAAAAGAATGTACTAGAGGGATTACAGAGAGTGCCAAGGGATGAGGTAAAAATAATAGGAGGACCATTTTCAGGAAGAATAAAAACAAACAGTGGCATCAGAGAGATATTTATTCATGGGATTACAAAAGAAATGAGTGGAAATCTGCTAACAGACCAATTTTCTGTCTCTATTGTCTTCTACTGTAGCCATGCTAAATTTTGCTAGTCCCTTTTCTCCACTGGGTATGAACTGAAGGACTTGCTAACAAGTCAAACCAAACTTTTCCATCCTACTCACCTCAAATTTGGCTCCAAAACCCAGAGTTAGGCAGCTGGAATGCATTTTCAATAGCTGTGAGGACATCTGACATTATTCAACCAGATGCACTGAGCTTCTGAAAAGGGCTGCTCCACACATATTTTGGAACTTACTTTCAGGCACCAACATTTGAAAGATTGGGCTGCACTAAGCAGCTCTCCTGCTGCAGCACCATAAGGGAGGGAATAGGACAGGATCCAACTCTCAGAAATTCTAAAGCAGCAGCTTTAGCCTTAATATTCACAGTCAGCACCTGCATTTGGCAGTGGGGCTTTCTTCAGACATTTTTTGGACTATAGCCTTAATTTATAGGTGCTTGGACTTGCAGTTCTGCCCTGAGCTGAGTCGATGTGCAAAGGAGACTGCAGGGAGCTGATCCCATAGCTATACTGAGCATCACTTACCCCTCTCTTTGTTTGCAGCCCCCTTTTTTGACTTCTCAGATTTTCAGATAACTGGCATGCACAGCCCACTGGAAGTCAGGCTGTTGGGGAGCACCTCAGTCCCTGCCAACCCTGTGAAACACACAGGCCTCACCACACATGTTAACAAAACTCCTTTTCTTGCTGCTCACCTGAGGGTCATCCTATTAGAAAGACTCTGGGGATAACTGGACATTCCACTGCACATTCATTATTCACATGTGTTCTTCCAAGCTCGCTCCTCTTCTTGCTTCCCTCTTCCCACAGTCAGCGCTTTTCTCTGCAACATCCACCCCAGTGGTGGTAGGCAGGGGCTGCATCCATAGAGTTTCAAGCCAGGCTCTTTAGTTTGATCAAAACCACTGAAACCCAGGTGCAGAGAGGGAGAAAATTTCCCGTTTACTGCTGGGAGTTTCAGTCACAGGACTCATATGTGAATAATAAGACTAGACAAATTAGATCCTAATTGATATCAGGCATATTCAATGGGCCTTGCAGCTGATGGATGTTTTTCCACTGAATTCATTGCCTTGTGGATTAGGACCCATGGACAGAGGGTGCAAACAGAAACCAGAGCTGTAAAGAATGACAGAGAGCTCCCTTAGGGAAAGAGCTGTTTTGCAGTACCATGTGCAAGGAAAAGACACTCCTTCAAGGGAAAGGGGGTAAGGGAGATGCTGGAGCTGATTCTTTGTCCTACACTGTGGGGTGGGAGGACAAAGTCCGGGTTTTAGGACAATTCCCACTGAGCAGGAGATGGCTCTGCAATGAGCTCCATTTCTTCCAGGGTCTGAACAAAATTCATAAAATGAAGATTGCAGGCTTAAGGAGCTAAGGGGCAATGGCTCTGTAACCTGCAGAGAGCAGAGAGTCTGTAGGACTTGTTTTCAGGCATCCATTTCAAGTGGAAAAGAATTTGGTCTCAGATCCCGGTGGCTCTCTAAGGGCGCTACTTGGCAATCAAAAATACCTTTTTTTCCCCTCTCTCCCTCCTCATATTCCCCACTTTCTTCACAGACCCCCAGCCTGTCCTGCTGCCCCCCCTGACAGGCGATGGGCCCAGCTGGGGCCCATGAGTGCCGTGCCAGGGGTCAGAGAGGCTGGTATGAGCTGGCTGTGGCAAGGATGAAACAGCACGTATGCACTGCCGCGCTGAGCCTTGTGCCTCCGGTTGCACAGCAACCCAGGGACACAGGCCTGAGTCCCAGCCAGCTGCTGGAGCCAGCCCTGCTGACACTGGAGGGGTCCTCAGCACCCCTCCAAAGGCTGGATGAGACTGAGCATCCCTGATTCAAGGAAAGACTCAGCTGACAGTGCCCAACGTGAGGCTCAGGGAGTGCACAGCAAATGCTCCAAGTTCTTGGCAGGCCAAAACAGGGTCTGCTGGGTTTATTTATTTATTTTTGGTGGGGAGGAGGGGTATAGGAGAGAGAAGGTTATGATTTAAATATCTATCCTGTTGCCAACCAAAAAAGTCAGTGGGGTGTTAAATTACTATTGACTTTGCAGGCCAGCATTTGGCCCCCCCTCACCCCCGAAGCTCAGCTCTCCCTGCAGAGTCTCTCACTCAGCCGTCAGGGCTGCTATAAAGGGAAGACAAGCCTCACTGGCTGACACTGGAGACGTTTTGTTCCCCCCTGCCCCAGCTGATCCGGCTGGGCTCCAAGAGCTGGGCAGGACAGGGCACTGTGCTCCCCCCAGCCCTCCCTCCCCCAGGCCTGCCGGCTGCCTCAATGTCCTTTGCATTCAAAGTTCAGTCTGCCCTTCCTGAAAGAGTCTTGCTTCCCAGCGGGCTCCACAGTGGGTGCTCCAGGTGCAGGAGGGTGCCAAGAGAGAGTAAGGGGAGCACAGATGAGCTCTGGCCTTCTTTTGAATTTAGCCCAGCTTTGGATAATTTTCCCTGCCATGCCCCCTTAGCTTTTGGCCAATGGCCTTCACTATCAGACTATTTTGTGACTTTAAAGGGGTTCAAGGCTTTTAATCTCTTCCACCTTCTTTTCAGAGACATTTGGGTTGAGGTATCTGTACAGCTGGGCTCTTCACAGGGTGAAGCAAGATGAAAAGTCCTCTGCCACTGCCCGGTGTTGCCTTTCATGGAACTCTCCAGCAGGGCTCTTTCCAACAGTTGCAGAGCACACAGGGGCCGTGTAAAGAAGAATGTGGGCTCAGATGTCACCCTTGACTGATCTTGAGCTACCAGTGGGGTACAGAGATGAAGTACCCAGCTGAGATCATGTTGCCAAGGGCTCAGTTGCAGGGAGGGGAAGGTAGCTTTGAAGGGGTCTCCTGTCACTAGTGTGTGTAGGGAAGCAGAAAAGCTGAAGCGAAGTGACTCCAAAAAAAAGAGAACAAGGGAGTGCAAGAGAGCCATAAGAACCTACACAGAGGCAGCTCACTTCCCCACACCCAGAGGAAGTCAGCTGAAATCAAGAGCCCCAGGTCTTGTGCTGCAGACAAGCTAGCTCTGGAAACCATACTGGGCAGCACTTAATCCTGTGAATAGGCCCATTTTTCCAATGGGATTTCAAAGCAAAAGTCTGTGTACCGTGTGTTAGAAGTCAGGGGAGCACACAGGGAAAAGGATGAGCGCTCTGCAAAATCAGAGGCCACACATAAGCAAGGCTTGTGCCAGAGGAAAAAGAAGTTAATGAAAAGCAGTGTGACTCTGCCACGACTTGGCTTGCTAAGCTTGTGGGCTCTGTTTGATTACTTTTCTCTTTAATAACATCAACCACTTTGTTAATGTCCCTTAAATGAAGTGAGCTGCATGGGTAAGCCATAGCAGGACCATACATTCTGGATCAGCAGGCAACATGGACTGAAGCAAGGAGGGTGTTCTGGAGTCTGGATGCTGCCTGGGTGCTGAAGCAGTGGTGAAGAGACACCCTGGGACCTGAAAATTAGACTGTGTGGAGTTAGTGAGGAGGCACAATTTGTTCCATGCCTCCTCCAATAAGTGTATCTGTGAGTTCCAGTTGTTCCAGCCCAAAATCACCACTTTGTAGAATCAAGACACCAGCAATAGCAGATTATCATCAGGCTTTCATCACTTGGGCCTGAGCATGAGCATGAGAAATTTCAGCCTAGGGGAAAAAAAATCAGCTTGAAATGGTTTCAGAAGGTTGCAGAAGCCAATGAAAAGAAGTGATTGAAATAAAAAGGCCACCTCAACTATTAAAGCAGGCAACGTGTAAGTACATCCTGGCAAGGAGGGGAGAAATTGCATGGTCTGATGTGGTCACTGCAGGATTCCAAAAAGGCGTCTTACCGAGCAGACCATCAAATAGAGACTTATCCTTGTTCCAGCAGGATATTGAATCAGGGCACTGTGAATCAAAAAGCCATTGGGTTGCCTATTCATTTAAAGGACTCCTTTTTTTCAGCAGCTTTTCTCCTTACAGTTTGCAGCCACAAGAGTGAAGCAGGATGGATTGTGGGCTGTGTCTCCTGGGAGGGGTAGTGGTGAGTTTATTCCCCTCTTGTAGTATCATTGGTGCTTTCCTGCCCACCCTTTTCCCAAACAGAGGGATGACACAAGGTCTGAACAACCCTACTGTGGGACAAATCGTTCCCAAGTATCCAGAACCACAGAGGCCTGTACAGGCAGCCCAGATCTTGTCATGCCTGTATTTCTCCAGCTTCTGCTTATCCTTTCATGCTACACATTGGTGCATATTGCAAAAGACCAACTCATGGCAACCCTTTCTGCTGCATTTCTAGGACTATTCATTCCCAGGTTCCAAAGCTTTATTGCACAAGTAAGATATGGTGGCCAGGGCAGGAGCTGTGCTCGTTTTAAGCCTCAAGCTGGTACATCTTCTCAATACTCTCTGGTACTACTTACACATTTCTGCTGCCTCTTTATGTTTTGTTTATCATGAGTAGAAAACCATTTCTCTTCCCTCCTCCAAACCACCCCCTTTCAGTTCCTCTAAATGTCTCACACCTTTTGTCTCTCCTTTCATCACCATCCTCCTCCGTGACATGGTTGGCTCCCTCTTTCATGCCTAATCCTGCCTTGCCTCCTGCTATCTGCATAATCTGCATGGAGAACTCATTAGGGAAAGGGGCTGGTTTTGCTTGCTGCTGCTCTAGCACCAAGTACACCTCTTGTGCATTATAAATAATCGACAGGCACCTGTCAAATGCAGATGAGAGCACACCTGCTCTTGAAGCCTGTATCTGCTGCTGCTTCCATGACAGTGTGCTCAGCTTCCCATGGAGGATTCATCCCAGGATGTGTGAGGAAATGTGGTAGAGGGATAGCTGTACAATCAACACTTTGGGGAAACTACTATGTAGGGGATGTGCTGTAAAGCTGAGTCATGGCTGCAGGGAAAAACTTGAACTCCTCTTGCTGTGTCTCTGTGTAAGTGGTCCAAGATCTTTAGTGGTTGCTCTTTTATTACTTTGCTGCATTAGACTAAGGGAAAATGCTAGCTTTGATGAGTTGCCAAGTCCTTGCTGAATTATAATAACTACTAGAAACACCAGAATGAGTGAATCTTGGAAGAACAGGAAGGGATATATATTTGTGTTTTAGGTCCCCAGCAATTTTAGCTGACACTGACAGGGGCCTTCAGCCACAAAGGGCCACATGGCAGTGGAATGAGACTGGTTCTGCTTACAGAGGGTGCCTGTGCCCTGTAAACCACAGGGCTGTGCTCTGGGAGGGCAATGAGATCTAAGCAAGAGCTGGGAGCAGGCTGTGGGTCCCTGCTTTCATGGAGCTGTCAAGATGATCCTGTGGAGGGATGCTTGCTGGCTGTGATGTGGTGATGTGGGGGAGCAGCAAGGGGTCTCCCCCAGAGCTCCCAGTCTTCAGGCAGGGACATGTGCCTCCCTTTCAGGCCCTGCTCAGACATAAACCACACTGTTGCATTCTAAGGACCAAGATTGGCCCTTTCCACCTTCTGATGTCTGTCTCAAAGAGAAGCCAAAGCAAGTCTTGCTCAACTTTAGGATGCTGCATGTGGCAAGGCTAATATTGGAAGGCTGGGTATTCATCTCTGCAGAGTATAAAAAAAAAACCAAACAAAAAACCCAACCTAAAATCCCAGCCCCAGATATCTTTCCCTGCTAGAACCATGTTTTTCTCACACAGTGCTGTGCAGGGGGGTGACTACTCTGAGAGTTAACCCAGAAACAGCTGCAGTACCTAATAAGAAGCAGTTTGCTACCACAGCAGGACATCTGTGTGCAGCCTGAGCCTGTGTTTAATGACAGCTGGATGGCAGGTTGGCACAGAAACATGATGGTTGCAGTGGTGTCAGAGGCTGAGCATCCTCACAGGATCAATCTCTTCCTGCAGAGCAAGGTACTTGAGAAGTGCCAGAAATATAATGGACTGATGTTTTGGTAATGGGTTGTCTCAGCAGAGACACCATTATGTTGATGAAGCTGCAAGAAACCTCTCATTTTGCATCATGCTATGAAAGTCAGGAGAGTTCTGTATGAACCACAAGCCAGACACACATCCCATAAGATAATCAGATGTAAGAACACCCCTTAGTGTTTGTGCAGGACTGTGTCAAAGCTTCACAGGGCGCTTGGATCAGAATAACTAGAATGGATCTTGTCTTAACTTTGTTGTTACCGCAGAGGCCAGGACTACAAGAATGATCCAGACACTCAGTGTTTCCAATACATGCAAAGAAAGCTTTCCTGAGCTTCATACTGCTTTCAGTACTGTCAACCCAACGTGTTCCTTTTGCTAGTGTGTGTCAGCTCAGCAGCCAAAAGAAAAGCAAAATACATTTGAAGGGAGGGAGTGGGGAGAAATGTTATGAAATAAAAGATCAGAGGATCAAGAGCACTTTTGAGGCTCAAACATGCCACACACAAGCTCTGGGCCTGTGGTCAGCCGGAAAACATCAGTTTAAAATTCCACAATAGCCCTGGTATTTAATCCTTCTAATGCAAATTCCCCCCACCCCAGTCCTAGATCGGCACTACTACTGTGGTGGCACAACCCGAGCCTTTAAGCCCTTTTGAAGTATGCAAGAGTCCCTGTTTCTCAGCAGGAGGGCTGGGAAGCTATGTCAACAATGTCAAAAATGTTCCTGTGATTACTGTACCTTTCTGAGCAGAAACCAGGAGAGAAAGCAATTAATGCCTCCTAATCTGGCTCATAAATAAAACTTGTTCTCTGTGGAAGCGTCATCTCTGCAGCCCCTAATTAGGATGGCTCTTTGTCACCTCCCAGCCTGCGATGGTGGGAGGAAGGAGGCCCATTATCTCCCTCTGCCCAACACCAGGGTTAGATGCACACTTGTGCAAGTGAAGCCACGTGTCTGAATGCAGTTGCAAGCACTGCTGTGTGCCTCTGCGATATCCTCCATGGTTCGATTCCCAAAGCAGCCAAATATCACAGGACCTGGGCCTTGGGGTCTTGGCCAACCCCCGTGCTGGGCAAGTCTAATCCAAGATGTACAAAGGGTGAGGCAAGGGGAAGGAGCCAGAAGGCACAGCTGTTGACATATGATGGAGATGAGAACTGTAGACCACTCCAAGTCAGACAGAGGGAGAGGCACAGTGTGTATTGGCAGATAGTCCAGCCTTATCAGCAGCTGAAGTGCATGCCAAGTATTTCCACCGGCCTCTCCTGTGTAAGCAGAGTGACTTCCTATCAGCATCAGGAGTGAGACCTTGGAAGGCTGTGAGCAGTACTTAGAGACCTGTTCTCAGAGGGCATTCGAGTGTGTCTGCATTGCACGGTCATCCCAGGTCTTTGGCACAAGGGTGCTTTGTCCTTGCCTATCCTGGGGGTCTTCCCAGTGGGCAAGAGGAGCCATGTGCTGCAAAGCAGAGGGGAAACCTCCTTCCATGGGTGGGGCATCTCCACTGGAGACCAGACTGAGCTGGAGCAGTGCTCAGGCAGTCTCACAGCCCTGCAGGAGAAGTGTACATGTAGAGACCACTCGTGTGCATGGGGAGGGAAATGCATGTGCGTGAATGGGCTGAGGGGAGACAACACATGCACCATAAGGGAGAGGCAAGGGAAACACAGAAATGGTTAATTCTTCTGAAGGTGTGGGGAGGCTGGGCATAGCTGGTGGGGTCAGAGCAGGTGATGGATAAATACCTCAAGAGAGGACAAATAGGGAGATAGTGGGATGAACCTGAGACAGCAGGAAGGATGATGGCAGTGGCAGGTGTGCCAGAGACGCAGCTGAGCGTAGCCCAGGAAAGGCCCGTACATATGGGAGGTCTTCTTCGCCACCTCCTGCCTAAGGCCCAAGTATCTGTGGGATGGAGCTCACACCTCCAAGTTACAGACTGTGGGAGACAACCTTATCAGCACCTTGTTGTTTGTCAGAAACACCAAAATTAGCCACTGAGGTGTAACCCCGGTCTCAGCTCCGTGTCTGAGACCTGAGCCCACCTCTTGCTCCCCAGCTCTAGCACCTGCCTACATACATGGAAGAGAGGCCAAGTGAGAGATGAGCACTTGAAGCCTTGTTTTCTCTCCATCAAAATGCCAAGCCATTCCCATGGACATGCACCATCCTTGCTGAACATACTGCTCTTTGCAGGGAGGAGCATGTCTTTGCCAGGAACTTCTGCCCACAGGCACACAGTCCTGCCTCACCTTTTTGGCAGAGCCATGCAGGGGAGCTGTTGGTCCCACCTGCAGCCAAGCACACCTGCTGTCAGCGCAGAGCACTTCTGCAGCACTTTAGATGAGCCTGCAGGAAGCATTGTGCCTGTTTAACTTCAGTAACATGAAAATCCTACCCCTAGAGTGATGGAGGGAAAAGCCATTTTGGATCCTGTGGAGTGGGGGATGATCTAGGAATTTGTGATTCAGGAATTTGTGATATAGCATTTTTCCCTGCTGTTGACTGCACAAGCCTGCAATGAAGCCAGGCTTAGCACTACCGTCCCCATCAGCAGTTCTGCTAAGAGGAATTTGAATTTTTATGGTCACTGATAAGATTAAAGTCTTTGTTGCAGCTGGCCAAGGCAGACTCAGCTGCAGGCTGTGTAAAAGCACTGCTGGGAGGGCAGAGTGAAGGTAGTTTTGTTGCTTTCTTTGGGAATTCCCACACTTGCAAATGTTTGGATTTCATCTGAACTGCAGTCTTAACTCCATGCTTGCTGGTGTGTGAAAGACCTAAACCTGTGGATAAAAAGGACAGGAATGCCTCAGGGTGGGTTTCTCACGACTTTCTTGCTGAGCTCTGCTGACAGCCAAAGTACCCCTGCATGTGTCCTGAAGGACAGGTGCTGAGGGACAACACCAGGCACAGTTCCTCTTCCTCCTCTGGGGATGGTTCTCCTCAAACAGGCCTCAGCAAGGGCAAGAGTGGGAAGAGGATTGGTACCTTGTGCTCTGCAGTCCTTGTGCAGCCTGGGGAAGCTCTCAAGGGTCCCCACTGAGGAAGTCAGGCTCTAAATGGCAGAACCCCGGCCTTCCCTCCATTACATGACTGCAGCAGTCATTAAGGCCCCTGCTTCCAGAGCCGTAGAAAACATTCCCCAGCAAATCCAAACCAGACCTGAAACCTCATTCCCATGCTGAGTCAGCAGCCAGCATGAACTTGAGGTCTTGTTGGTGGTCCTTCCTTTTTCATGCCAGACCCCTGAGGCACTCTATGGAGGGAGAATTACTATCTTCAGTCACTGCTGACTCCTCTTCCCACCTGGAGGACCATGCTCCCACACTGGGATCTGTCACCAAGGAGCCCCAGGGCCTCACCAAGGACAATGCTGGTGAAGGAGCATTGCTTGCAGCTCTTCTTTGAGGTTTGATTCCTCTGCTGACAGGTAGAGGTATTACTGGGTCCAAATTATGGAGCTGTTCCCCATCATCCACACTACTATTATAAATTAAAAAAAACCCCAAACAATCAACCTCTGTTTATCAAATGAGCTATTGCTCTGGGCACCAGGTGTGCCCCCAAACCTTTGTTTTCTTCTGTGCTGAAAATCTAGTTTCTCTTTTCCCTCTGATTTTCTATGGAGTGCTACTCAGGGACTGGCCTCTGGCAGATGCGTGCTGAAGGACAGAGCACTAATTCACTTCAGATTTGAAGGAAAGCATCAATCTCACAGCCCACTCATTTGGAGCAGGTATTAATTTTGCTTGAAAATTCAGGAGAAGGTAACATCGTGACTTTGAGTAGTGAGATACCCAGCTCTGAGGCATGCCTTGGGCACAGGTCATGGACTGGCTGAAAGGGCACAGAGGGAAATGAGAAGTGCTGTGTCAAGCTGCTGCAGCTTTCTGAGAGCTCGGCGGTTTCATTGTACAAGGGCACCGTGCACACAGGAACCAAATTGGGCAAGCTGAGGTTCCCAGTGCCCTTTCCACTTGTGCCAGGGGGATAAGGTATTCAGGGACACGTGGGAAGCACTGCTTCCATTTTAAGAGAATTATTCATAACAAGCTCAGCCTGCTGCTGCTTTCTCTCTCCGCGATGCCATCCCGGTCCTGCGAGTTGTCCGCAGGGCACATCCGCTTCCACTGCGGCACCCTGTGAAATACGGCGGTGCTGTTAACCAGGTTTGCAGACACCAACAGCGAGGAAGTCTGCTTGTCTTTGCAGATCAAGGTCCAAGTGACTTGCCCCAGGTATCACAGGGAGGCAGTAGCATCACAAGGAGCAAATCAAGGCTTGTCTGTGCCTGGAGCACCGGCGCTAATCCCCAGTTGTGCCTCCCTGCAGCTGTGGTGATACCTTCAAGGGGCTGAGTGAACAGAGGGCTGGGGTGCTGCATCCTGCTGGGAGAGCCATGGGGTTGTCCTTGCAGAGAGTGCTTTGGAAAGTCATCTGCAGCAGGTGCCAAAAATGAAAGGAATAAATGAAATGAGACATTGGCAGAACAAGGTATAAGAGCAGGCCCTGTCCTGTGACAAAAGACCAGGGTTGGTGCTGGAAGACCTTGCCCCCAGTCTCCTGGGATCTAGTCCCACTAATGTATGTGACAACAGGGACACAATCCCAGAACATTTCAATTTCATATAATTTTAAATGGATATTCTTGGAAACAATATGCAAAGCAGTGCCATGGCTGTGACCTGCACTTTGGCACACAGCTCCACTACTCCAGGCTACAAAGCTGTTGCCATCCTGTCATGGGAGTGCTCTGAGCTCAAGCTGGGTATTTAACCACTACACAGAGCACTTCCCATCACTGCAAGAGCTGGCACTGATGGTGGGAGCAGCAGCTCCTGGGGATGGGGTCACACTACAACCCATGGGGCTTCAGCAATGTCGTATTTCAGCAGGGCTGCCACCAGCAGAGGTCCCGAAATACCAGTTTTAATTAAAAGCTGTATTTTCTATTATGTTGCCCAGCTCATACATGCTGACTACTGCTCTTTCACCTCGCTGGGGCTAAGTCCACACTCTTTAAAATATGCCATGTGTCAGTCAGACAGAGCCCTTGGGGGTCACAGCACTCAGAAGCCAGAGCTGGGTTCAGTGAGAATAGTATGTAGGAAACGAATGGAAGAGGACAGAGGGATGGTGGGGAAGACCCTGAATGGAAACAAAGAAAACTATGAGATATTGGAGGCAAGAGGGTAAAAAGAAAGCAACAAAAATGAGGTAGGCAAATATCTGTGGTATAGAAACACCAGATGCCTTTCTTGGGATCAGTATAATTTTAGGCACAGAGCATACCCAGAGCTCTCCTCCTGTCTCATGTGAGCATTGGTCCATGTAGAAATGCAGGGGGAAGAAAAAAGGAACTGTTATGGTAACAGTGGATGAAAAAAGCAAATGTACAAAAGTTATAGATGTACATGAAATCTCTCAAGGGTCACTGAGTGGAAGTGATCTTCCAGTCTAAACCTTCTCCTGCCTGCTGCAGAAATTCACACCAGCCTTTCTGAAGAGGAGAAATTCCCATTTTTTCCTTAAATGTTTTGCAATCCATCTGGAGCCCTCTCTTTTCAATGCAAGACTGACTCTCCTTAGTAGCCTGTGCATGACCACTGTGTTTTCTCCAGCAGCCAGCTGGGCTCTGCCTCCTCTTGTGTGTTGGCACGGTGCTCATGAAGTTGCCACAGGCAAGCACCGTGCAGCAGCCAGCAAAGCTCTCTGGAACAAGGCCCAAGTCTAGCTAGATCTCAAGGCTGGTGAAGGTCCCTTCCCTGCTCTGTGAAGCCAGTCTCTTGGCCTCACACAGGTCTGGCTCCCTGCTGCCTCACTAGAGCCATGTGAAGGGCTGGTTCAGAGCTGTCTCCAAGGGACTCTCACACCTGTGGTGCCTTGCAAGGGGTACATTCCCTGGGGCCTTCTGGACAGGGTTCACCACCCCAGAGCCTTCCCAGCAAGCTCAGATGGTGGTTCCCTGTGTTGAAGTCAGCAGCTGCGAGCTGGAAGAGGTTGTGGCCACTCAGAGAAGTCACGGATGCCCTGTGAGGGGGATGGTGGTGGCTCTGGAGATGGGCTGTAGCACAGGGGAGTAGGACAGGCTGGGGAGAGCATCCTGCCCTCCCGCTGGCAAGGGAGGGCAGGGCTGTGCCGCCTTATCTCCCATCACCTGTAGATGGCTCTTGCATACTCCGGTAGGGCTGGACCAAAGCTGCCTCAGCCCAGCACTCCCAAACAGCTGCCAGTGATACCGTACAGTGCCCTCCAAGAGGGAGGAAAGGGGAAGGAAAATGACCCCACTCTATCCTTCAAAACTATGTTTGGCTCACATGGAAGCAGAAAGGAAAGCTCAAGTTCTGTGCCTGCCCCTTCCTCTGACTTCCCACGCCTAAAACGAGTGGATGCTTGGCTTTCCTGTGATGATGTCACAGAAACAGAGCTGTCGGAAATGACCTCACGCTTTTGCCCTCCTGCTTGACAGGGTCATGGGGCTGCTGGGGCACATGATTGTGGGGCTTCAGTAACACAAGATGGGAGCCATTTGCCCTGGTTATATTAAGAACATTTCACAGGCTCCAGCCTCTTGGTTCAGTTCACTCACTGGGATCTGGTGTCAGCAGTTTTGAAAACACTCCTCTCTCCAATAGCAGTGGAAATTCGTAGAGTCCCTTGTGAGACCATCTCAGCATCCACAGGAGTGCCCGGAGTGCCAGAACAGGCTAAACATAGCACTGCTAATTTTGGAGAGGTTAGGTGACCACATAAAGAGAGATGGGGGCAGGAGGAGAGGAGGACAGTCGGTGAAGCTAGCAATGTTAGGCAGGGATAAATGGGAAAGGGTGGTTAAAGGGTCTCACTAGTGGATTTCTGAAAGGAGCAGGGCTATTCAATGTCAGTAGTTGGCTGCAGAAAGTCACTTCTCCTGCAGTGCCCCCAGTACAGCTTTGTAAGGCAGCTCCCATTGCATGCAGACTATGTCTGTGTCCCATATAGAATAACCAGGAAGGATCCTGTGGTTTAGGTAAATAACCCAGGCAATGCAGTGAATGAAATGATCTCTGCCACTGAGAACAAAGATGCACACTCACTTTGCAAGTGAGCAGGAAAAGTTTTAGGATGCTTGCACTCAACACCTACTTGCAATGATGCTTCTGCTGGAGTTTATATGACATCCCACAGCTCTGCTAGGGTGGTGTTCCTCAGCTGAGGAAGGACAGAGTCACCTGGTTTAGTTAACCTGATGCTAAAACTGGTTTGCACTAAAACCTTTGCACTAAAACAGAGTGGAGGACTCCCATCAGCCAACAGGGAGTGACTGGCAGCTGGGCAGGGTAATATCTTTGTTGGCTCTCTTTAGTACCACAAAAGGATGTTTTTCTCTACCCTGGACAAATCAGTCACTCACTCAGCCTAAATCACTTCTGAAGGCCCAGACATATGGTCTGTCACTGGAGATTGCTGTGTGTCAGCTGGACAGAGGAATGGATTCTGTGTGTGAGCACTTCACAAATATGAGGGGGGGTGTGCAGGTTTCACCGCTGCCACAAAATGAGTTTAACTCCTCCTTTGCTGTGGGTGAGGAGCCTGGACATGCCTAAGTGCTGTGGCTCAGCTGATATCTGAGCTTTTGCAATTAGTTGCACTTCTGAATGTCACAATTAAAGCAAAAGAACAAATCATCTTTATCAGGTGGACACTGCTCCCTTTTTAATCCCAAGCTCACTTATTCAGTGGCTAGGATGGCAATATTTCTGCTGGTAGAAATAGATATGAGGCCATCTAAAGCATGGGGGCTCTTCTCACCCTGGTCAGCTGCAAATCCACAGCTTTGTGTTTAGCTCCCTGATCCTGCTCCTGTGACAAGTGCAATTTCCCAGCAGTGTCTGCAGGGAGATGAGAGGTTCATAAGTTGCTTGGCCTCTAACTGGCTCAAGTGTTAACTGGGTTCATGCTCTGGGCAGGTCAGGGACCAGCTTTCCTCGAACAAAAGGTGAAGGTGGAGGAGAGGGAAGCCCTCCTGAGGAGCTTCCACTCTACAAAATGTTCCTGAATGGCCCCCCACTCTCACATGATTTGGGCACTTGGCCTGAAGACAAGTAAGGCCTGACAAAGCTCATGCTACAGTATCAGGCACATGCTTTAGAGACAAAAATAAGCACTGGCTTCATTTCCATGTTCCCTTATCACTAAACCCCTGTCTTCAGCCTGGCATTGGCCACTGAATGGCTCCCTTTACTTAGACTGGACATAAGTAAGAAATAATATTTAAGACCTGGACAGTGAGTTTACTATGATGCCACAGGTGGAATAAAATATTGTAAGCCCCTCTGAAATGCTCTCTAAGGGCTACTTTATCCACACCTGCTTGTTCTCCACCTCTCACCACCACAGCCATCTCCCCAGCTCAGCTGGTTGCTACGTGAAGTGTGGTGAAGTCTAGGACATGGTGGCTGCTGGCAGCAAGGATGTCATTTCTGCAGTGTTAATTGCACTTCTTGTGTAACCAGCAGCCTGTAGTCATGTATCTGGGGGTCACATTACTTTGCAGTTAATTGATAAATGAATGTCAAAGAAGAGCAATCTGACCTTCTACTCAATTCCCATGCTAACCACATCATCATGGTATCATTAGATGCTATGCCTAAGCCATACTCCTCTGTTCCTGCTGGAGAAGAACTCTACTTTCTTGTGAAATTGAGCAGGAAACACCACTACATGTGTTCAGATACCCTGAATATTATGTTCTGTGCATCTAAGCCCCTTTTTTGTGCCTTTTCTAAATCTGCTCTTTAAAAATTGGAGCTCTCTTTTGTGTGTCCAAGAAGGCAGAGCTCCAGTGATTTGGTCCTGCAATCAGCTGACATTTTCCACGTGGTGATTGTCTTACTACTCATTAAAGTTTCTGTCTGAGCATCCAGAACAGAATGTTACTTTGAATACTGTTCCTCAAACTGTGACTCACTTATGGATTCTTATCACACCAACTCACTCATCAGGGCTATAGAAGTAAAGGTTAGTGGCCAGAGAAATTTAACAGCTCAATTTCGAGTGAGATAACACAGAACAGGATGTTCCTCAGGTGACACCTCTGCATAAGGCTCCACTGACATAGGTCTCATCTCCCGCCAGATTTTTCAGGTGTGTCCTGCCAACACTCTTCCCTGCTCTCCCAATGCTGGGGAGAGGACTGGAATTGGGGTTAGGAAGATCACCAAGCCTTTTTGTGGTAGCCTTTACTAGGACATTTTTTCCAGTGATATTAATTATCAAACAGTTTTCTCTCACTCAAAGGAGGGCAGGGCTCTTACTGCCTTCAGGGAGACAGTTGTAGCCCTAAGGTGAAATAGGCTGAGTCTTTGTATTAACAGGGCTGCTTCTCTCAAAGAACCTCCTATCCAAAGGGAGGCTATTACCATCTTTCATTTTCAGAAATACTGATTTTACAACCTGGAGTTTGAAGAAGACTCTCAAAGACTAGGACATCTGCTTCTAATGAGATGTTCTTGAAAGCCTCTTCCCTTAATTTAGACCCCTGGGCTTCCTATGGTTTGTTTTTAAATTTGCCCACTGGCAAATCTTTCCATTCCTCTGCTACATGGAATCATGGGACCATTTTATGCCAAGCCTTCCCCTGTGGCTGGCAGCAGTAGTGAAGTTCAGGTGGAAAGCAGGACCAAACAGATGAGTTCATCTCAACAATTCTGGCTGGCAGAAGCAAGCTGCAGGAAGAGCGTTGTTCAGCACTTAAGCACAGCTGCATCTCTGTACTCAGGTGTCTCTGCTCAGGGGTGTGCTAAAGTTCACATATCTGCAAGCCCTCCACTTTTTATTTTGGTGTGGATGAATTTTTGGCACATGAGGAGGCCCGTGCCTAGGAGTTTGTACATGTGGCAGCAGAACCTTGCGTGTGCTCATCTCAGCTAATGACAAAGCACCACTTTGATTAAAGCTCTTCTTAACAGTTGAGAGCACATTTTCCTGGATATGTTAAACTGTGGTCAAACATCCTCCACATGCTTTGCAATGGCCTCATTAGAAAGGAGGCAGAAATGATGAAAGCTTTGAGCTAGAGCGAGGGCGTGTCAGGCCTTTGGATCTGGGTGTGTAAACAAGGGTACAACAGATTTTGTGAGTATAAACTCTGCAGACCTATAAGACTAAACTCCTGTGACATATTTATGTTTCCTCATACACAAATCACATTGACTCTCACACTCCCCTATCACGCGGAGTCACCGGACTTCAAACGGAGTGGAGGAGGCAGCTGGATTCACTAAACAACATCTTGGGCACTATGAACGTGTGCCAGATAATAAGGGGAGAATCGCAATTAAAATGTCAAACTGTATCACATTTCCATAACAAAGTCAGAGAGGATTTCCCTCTCTGTGCCTTTCCTTTCTGCTGAACTTGTTTAGGGAGCTGAGGCTGCTCTTTCCATGCTGTGGTTTTCAACCCCTGCAAGACATACGAGGGACATTGTTCTTGTGATATTTGCTTCCTTCATGAGATAATTTGTTGAACTTGAGTAAAACTGTGTAACAGAAGGAGCCAAAGTTGTCTCAGAGGAAACTATTTAAAACCTCCTGCTCAGCATGATGCCTGCTTACAGAGAGAGCCAGAGCTCTGCTCTTTGCTCTCTGCTAATAATACCTCCAGTTTGTTCTCTGGAACTCGAAGCGCTTTCTGAGCACCCTTATAAGCTATACAGAGCTGATTTGTGTATGAAGCAAATGAGGGAAATTTTAATGTGAAATCCAGTGTTGCACAGGCTCACTCTCAAGACTACTGCAGATGTGTCTTTGACCTTTAAACCCTTATTCCAAGCAAAAGATTGAAGCTGTGCTAAGGTTGTCCGAGACTTGGACAAAAACGGAAACTATGGGGAGTTTCAGGTGTTTGGCAATGATAAGAAACCATTAAGACCTAAAAATGAATATCTCTATAAAGTGTCCATCTTCTGCCCACCTGGAAATAACGTGATGACCTGCCAAACAGGGAGGAACTAGACCCTGAAACAGGAAAGAAAAGATTCAACATGGACCAAATATCATCTACTTGGCGAAAAAATGCTTCCCAGGCAGATTTTACTGCAAACACTTCACTGAGTGACCATTTGTACAATGTCTCAAGGCTGTTAGTGCCGTGAGCATTATCAACTGTTGTTTAATAGCTGCTGTTACATTTGACATGCAACTGAGGACCAGGATGGAGGTTGCTTCCCATAGCAGCTGGCTCTTGTCCTTTAGAAGAATATCTCAAGTCCTGAGCCAGCCCTTTCTGACCTCCATAAACACATCCCTTGCTTTTATATACTGCAATAAAGGAGGCTGCACTCTGCTTTGCCTGGCTGTGGCTGCCCTGGCCTTGCACAAGCACATCCAGCAGCTGGGTGTAAGTTTGAACCCTGGGGTTCCTGCAGCAGCACCATCTGTGAAGGGGAGTGTGGCAAGAGATGCTACTGGATAATGTCTGAAGCCACTGAAGCTGCCTCCCAGCTAGGAAGCCCCAGGCAGAGAGCAGCCCATGTTCCCAGGCATCCTGAAGGCTATGGGCTTGCTGAGGAGAGCCATCAATAAGAATTTGGAGCAGTGTCTCTCCCTCAGAGAGGAAAACTGGAAGTAGTGTTCAGACCTTTTTGTGGCAGAGGACCATGAAAGCCCTCCGTGGTGTTGTGTACTAGCTTCCACTCACTCCTCTGTGGTCCCTGTGAAATCCTTCCCCTGCCTGTCACCAAAGGAAAAAACCACCATGAAAGGAGACTGGCCTGTTAAAGAAGAGGAGCAAGATCTCTCCATGTCACTTGAATGTGTATCCTGTTGCAGGGCGACCTTTGTGGGATCTTGTGAGCTCTGCTATTCAGCCAAAAGGGAGAGGAAGTGGTTAAAATGGAAGTGAGGTCTCTGTTCTGCTTTCATCCCCGTGCTGCAATGGAATCACTTGAAAGAGTGATAGACTCTGTGTAAAAAACCTCTAATAGCCAGCCTGAGCCATTCCCACCATCGTGACTGGCTTCCATTCCATCTTCGCTGTGCACACGCCCTCTCTCTACTTACCCATCTGCTCTGGTTTTCTGCTTCTCTCTGAAGCAATTAAGGATTACCCACAACATTTTTATGGGGTTTCTCCAGAGATTCAGTCCCCAGTTTAGAGGTATCTTTTTTTTTTTGTCAGTGCTGTTTCTTTATGCAAATGATCAAATTACAGAATCAGAGAATTGTCAAAGAAGAGACCCAGAAGGATCATCAAGTCCAACTCTCTTGTGAAATGGTCCATACAGGGGTCANCACAACATTTTTATGGGGTTTCTCCAGAGATTCAGTCCCCAGTTTAGAGGTATCTTTTTTTTTTTTTGTCAGTGCTGTTTCTTTATGCAAATGACCAAATTACAGAATCAGAGAATTGTCAAAGAAGAGACCCAGAAGGATCATCAAGTCCAACTCTCTTGTGAAATGGTCCATACAGGGGTCAGACCCATGACCTTGGTATTATTAGCTCCATGCTCTTTCAAAGGGCCCTACAGCTACCTGTAAATAGATTTCAACTGTGAGATGACAGCTTGCATTTTCACCCACTGCCTCCTCCAGCACTTTAACATCAGACTTAACCCTGCTGAGGTGGTGGAGCCCCTTCCCATGGCCAGTGCATGTTCCCATGCTCAAGTTCAACCAGATGTCAATGACCACACAGCTGCAGCAGTCCAGGACTCAGCTGGCCCAGACTAAGAAACATGTTAAGAATATGGTTCTCAAGTAGACCCTGAAGCCCACACCAAGTTTTACCTTTCCTCCCCTGCTCAGCTGTGAGGCCCCAGCCCTTCCAGCTGAAACTACACCTTCAAAGCCCCTTCACACTGAAATGTCTTGCCCAGCTTTTCATGGTATCTGCATCTCCCTGCCGCACTCTTGGCCAGGACAGCTGTTATGTTGTATCTTGCAGTATCTCATGAATCATCTCCATCCTGCCACCTAATTGCAGTACAAAACCTGGGTTTGCTGGGCTGTGACTTGGCTGGTTTGAGCCCATGAGCATCACAGAGATATGAGCCACCTCTCTCCCTTGAGAAGCCCCTGCAACATTTAGTAGAAAACCTTAAGCCTGCCCATGCCTGGGAGTTTCAGGTGATATCTCCCTGGGGCTGCTGCTCCTTTTGCTAACCTTGACTGTTTCACAGCTCCTTTGTGTTCCACCCAGCTGTTGCCTGCCTCCACCTTTTGGCTGCCTCTGCCCAAATGCAGTGATTGCCACTGTTTTGAAGCAGACATCTTCTTTCCAAAGTATGTCCAGATCTGAGCATGGCAAGGGGTGACGGGAAAGAAGGCAGGGCCAGGCAGGCCAAAATCAGGCACCAGTGGCCCTCTCCTTACCCAATCCAGCTGCAGGTTTATCTGCAACTCCAACAGAATTTTTAGTGTGATGCACAGTGCAAACATGTCTGAAGGAATTGTGCCTGTGCTCCCCACAGCTTTCTCTGTGGAAGGTTAGGTAGAGGAAAGGCCAAAGCTGCATTTCTGGACCTTATTTTCTACTCCACCTTCCTCCACTTTCACCCATGGCCTTGCAATTGGTAGGCAATTTCTGTTGCACATCTTCCTACAGCAGTGCCCACATGCTTTCCCCTCCTTTCTGATACAGAAAGAGCTACCATCACATGTCCTCATGCCTGGAGCCTTCCCAGTTTTGTCATAATATTCCATCATGGAGGCCTGAGACATGTGCAGTGTGGCCAGTGAAACCACAGTGGCTTTCTTATCATTTTGTTAGTATTTCAGACAGGGACAAAGGGCACAGCTGCTGCCTTATTTTAACTATCTGGCACATGGGTGATCCCACAGAACCACTGCATCCCAGCCAGATACAGCAGCTGAAGCTGCCATTTTAACTTTTACTATATGCAGGATATTTAGTTTTGTAAGAATGATATTTGGTTGGTTTTTTGTTTGTTTGTTTTTGTTTTTATTTTTGTGTTTTTGTTTTTGTTTTTGTTTTTGTTTTTGTTTTTGTTTTTGTTTTTGTTTTTGTTTTTGTTTTTGTTTTTGTTTTTGTTTTTGTTTTTGTTTTTTAACCAGTTTTGTGTACAGTAGATTTCTTTTCATGAAAGTGGAAGGGGAGATGAGGAGAGCAGCTAATGCTGGAAAGTGTTGTTTGCCTCAGCAGTCCCCTTCAGCTCTGGGGGGTTTCTGTTCTGAGGGGACCCCTGCTGTTTGTCTCTGCTGCTGCCCCAGGCATCCTCCAGGCAGAGCAGGGCATGACACAATCCCTAGGCTGGCAGTCCGAGCTGTTAATTTGCAGATGGAGAGCCCAGGGTCCTGTGTGACCCTCCCTCCCAAGTGCCCTCTCAGAAATTTGGACCAAACCATGTCCTTTCCAAGTCACACAGAGAAGCAGCAGCAGAGGTGGTGACTCTACCCCAGTCTCCTGCTGTGGGTCTCAGGGGGGACTGGTCCCTCCACATACTAATGGGGTCCTCAGGTCACCAAGCACCCCCTGTCCTGAATGCCCTTGTCCTGCTGCAGGTGGGGGCTGTTTGCAGCGTGGGCACCACTGCAGGTTCTGTACAAGCCCAGTGCTCAAGGTCACACAAAGAGCCCAGGAGAGCAGGGAACTGGACCCCAGCTGCCCTCGTGCCAGGTTACCACTGCTGCCACTGCACGGCTGAAATATTTCCCACCATCTGCACTGCCTTCCTAGAAACAGGGAAGTCACTCCTGGCCCCTCTCTGTCTGCCAGAGACTGATTTTGTTTTTTGTCTACTCTCATTTCTCATGGAGTTTAAACAGAGAAGCACGGCTCTGACTCTGCTCTGGACTGTGCACTGGTATCCCGGGAGACCTCAGTGTGGTTCTGGGAAGAGGCTGTGTGTGCTCGTTTGTCCTCTGAGAGAGGGCCAGGGGCTGTCTGCTGCAGGTGAAGCTCCTGAACACAGAACTGCATGTGCTCATAATTCCTCTTTCCTAAAGCCCCGTGGAATGGGGATCAGAGGCAGTGCTGCCAGGCCAACATCCCTGATGTGCAGCTTCTTCCAAAGGGCCCCTTTACTTTTCTGGGTTATCCTGCAGTGTCAGCTCCAGTTACCAGAGACAGGTAGGCTGATGCCAGCCAGGGCACTGGTGCCCTCCAGAACTGGCAGAGCCCCACCTTTGTGTCCAGCAAGGGTGGGCCAGCAGAAATGACATCTCCACAGCTGCTGCAGACCCATGGCACCTTGGCTACACATTGCCCCAGGGCAGGTTAGGCCAGTCTGGCCAAAACACCTCCTGTGTCTGGATAAGCCTAATCTCCAAACCTGAAATCTCCACCCCGGAGTTCAGTGTTGGTACTCAAGATGCCTCTTTTTAGGAAAGAAAAAAAAAAGATGAAAAATAATAAAAGAGAAGCAGAGAAAAAGATTATCCCTCTTGTTTACTTCATTCTTCTTCAGGTAACCTTGTGATTCTGTGCTATTTTGGTGCTGACATTCCTAGGAGCTTACCGTAATGAGAAGCAAACACCACAAACTAAAATAAGAGCATGAACGAAAGTGTAAGCCCCAGATTCCCACCTAGAGATTGACTCATCTCTGAGGGCTGCTGGGTCTGCAATTCAATATGACCAGTGGGGAATTAGTGGGGCACCTGGAGGAAGGGAAGGATGAGTGGGGTCCAAATTGTCCGAAAACTGCGATTCCCATGTGCCCCACCTGATGCTCTGTCTATTGCAAAGCAAATCTCTGCGTTGCCCCTGCAGGCACAATCTCTGCTGCAGTTTTTCAGTCTTTCCTGCTCTCATGTCCTGTGTGCTGTGTTGTTGTGTTGTGTTGTGTTGTGTTGTTGTGTTGTTGTGTTGTGTTGTCACACGCTGCAGCAGTGCCCTCAGTCACACGGTCAGTGCCATGCAGTGGCAGGGTGTGAACACACTGAGTGTGGGGCAGATACTGATCAAACCCACCAAGGAAGGACAGGCAAGGGAGCATGTGATACAGGCCCAGGAGACCTCATGTACCTGATGAGAGCAGCAGTTCTCACCCAGCCACCTGCCCCAGGCCCCTGATAGCATGTGCTGATAGATTTGACAGGTCTGTGGGGTGAAGTGCCTCAGCAGGGCCAGCTGGTTGGATTCCTAAACCAGCTCAAAAGCCATGTGGAAACCTGTGTGCAGTCTCTTAGACTGAACTGCACCATTTCTGGCTGTTGCTTTGGCAGCGGGCAGCCACAACACAATATTTTCTGTTATAAAACCAAACCATTTTAATTTTCAAAGCTCTGCCGCAGTTTTATGGAAAGGAAGACGCATTTCTCTCCTCGTGAAACTTCATGACATTGGACAGGGTACAAAACAGAGGCAGACTTTCTCTTTAATGGCCACCCTGGAGCAGGCTGTGCAGCATCCAGCCTATCACCCAGCAAGGTCTCCTATAGATCCCGTTATATAACGCAACCCGAGCCGCCGCAGGACCCCGTCTGAATTCACCTGATTAAATTATTAGCCTCATGTCCTGGCAAACATCTCACAAGGCTGCCTTGCAAGCTTCATAAGTTTAATGCTGGGTTTCATGTGTCAGTGCAGCAGGGAAACGTAGCCCAGCTTAGAGCATTTGCTTCAGAACCGGAAGAGCTCTAAGCCCACGGGAGCACAAAATCCACAGAGGCTGCTGCCTGTCCAACAGGGAAGCTGAATCCAGCCTGGTATCATATCACCTGTCCCCAGGGGCTGCTGGAACCCCATTCCCTGCACACCATCTTCTTTCACTTTAAGGAGGGAGGCAGAAAGGCTGAGATTCAACGTGGAAGCTGTCACAGAGGTGTGTGAAGAGCTCCCCACTGTGCTATTCCCTGCTGACCACATCCATAGGTGTGCCAAAGGGCTCATGGTATTGGCTGCAGGCTGCCTGCTGTGCACTGGCCAGGCTGCTTCCTCCCTGGCATGGTGCTCCAGCCATCACAATGTCCCTTTTCTCTGCTGGGGACAGAGGTATGGAGCTGCGTGGCAGGAGGACTCCACATTCAGCTCATGCCTTCTGCCAGGCTGCATTCCCCAGAGTACAGTGGGCATTAGAAAATTTCTCAAATTAGAAACTGACTTTTGGGTGTGTGCAGTGCCTGGCAAGCTCTGTCCTGCATCTGTCTAACCTTTGGGAAAAGCAGCCTCGGCATGCTACCCTCCCTCCCCCCCCCATCAATCTGATTCTCCTCGGGCACCAGCATCAGGTTAACCTGGGTAACTTTATTCTGCCAGGTACAGACCCACTTTTCCTCTGACCTTGTCCTCCACCTCTCTGCAGACACTATATTGCTGCCTTGGATACCTCATGGATACTTTGGAGAAGCTCCCAGAAGATCAGCAAGTGCAGAGGGCTCACGCTGGCCTTCCCAGTGAGGAAGGGAGCAGGAAATGGCACACAGAAATTCACAGAAGCACCACAAGGAAAAGAATTTCTCAACTCAAAGGCTCCCCTGTGAAGGGACAACCCTGGATGTGTTCAAGAAGAACCAAGCAATCTTCATGGGATTGCCCAGTTGCCCCCACTGCTCTGCTGGATCACCTGGCACTGCTGGTAGGAGCAGTGGTCTAGAGGTCTAGAAGAGGCCATAAACTATCAAAACAAAGTTGTTAGGAGGTGGAGGGAAAATCAGGACTGAGCACACTTTGCAAAGATCACCTTGACCTCTGTGTATGACCGAGGATGGATTTACGTCTACGAAGTTCAGCTAAAGCAAAATAACCCATAGAAAGAAGCAGTTCTGCCTAATAGAATTGGCATTGATCTCCCATGAGTGTGAGAAGGCTGCAGTGTGACAGGATACATCCTGGTACATTTTCTGCCCAAGAGATACCTGGAGGTTTGCCTGCGGTTGGCTTTTTATTCATTTCACTTGCTGTAAGTGTGCTCAATGGGGACAAATCTGCTGTTTTGTAAAAGGTTTTCCGGCTCCCAAGCAGCCCAGTGGCTGAGTATACAATGCAATCAATGTTACAAGCACTGCTTATGCTACACTCTGGTGCACTGCCAGGATCCCACACAGATCAACCTGACCCAGCCGGAGAAATCATTGAGAAATAAGAGAGAGGGAGAGGGAGCAAGAAGAAATCCCCAAATCCCCAGAAACACAATGTTAAACCCTCCCACCTGATCTGCAAAGCAAAAGCCAGCCCAGACCAAATATAAACCAAGGCTGCACAGCCAAAACAACCAGACTGCAGAAGGTCAGATAATCTGAAATGTGCATATCGCAGCAGGGCGGACGTGCCTGCGGCCAGCTTGCGGAAGGGAGGAGGAGGAACGATGTCTCCCTGCATGGGCTCGTTTGGGATCCTCTGAAACTCTGGTCCTCCTGGAAATCACTGGAATGACTAGCTGGGAGGGAGCCCATAGTCTACACAGCTGCTGGCTGGCATCTGTGTGCCTGGCAGCTGCTGGCTCAGATGCATCACTGGTGCTGTTCCTCCCTGCCCACGCTGGGAAGCCACTGCAGTTTGTAGGATGAAAGACAGGAATAATGGAAAAGCATCCTTGAAGATTCCAGCAGGCTTATATCTGAGGCAGGAGGGCTAAAGCATTAAAGAACTTTAAAGTTTATATTGTTTTTTTCTCACATAACATGTCTGATCCCTTTTAATCTTACTAAGCCAACAGTAAATCCTGCTACAGCAAATGCCCCAGCACTGCCAAAAGTGTTTTCTCTTACTCTTATTAAAATGTTGTTGTTTACTAGGTTGTACCCATAAGTCCTAGGACAAAGGTGTCCCTTTGCCACACTAGCAGGACAAAAGGTATTTCTAATGGAGAAGTAGAACAGTTTTTCTCAGAGTGTCCAGAGTTGCCACTGTTTCTGCTCTGCAAAGATGGGATTGCTCCTCATGATACTGGTGAAAGGGTTAAGGGTGGTGACATCTCTTTTGGTGTCTGCATGGGTAGTAAACTGCAGAGTTTAGCAGTCACCAGTGGTCCCAGCTTCAGCTCAGACCTCAGCAGGACTGTCCCAGTGGTCTGGCCTCCCAAAAGTGCTGTGTAATAAACAGAGACCATCCTCAGCCCAAGTGTCCCTTGTAGCCCCTTGATGCTCCTCCCATGGACACTGCCATGGGATATAGTTATTTTGGGCCAGCTGGTGACACTGCATTTCAAATACTCTTCAGGCTGTATTTCTTCGACCTCAATTCTGGCAACCCCTGTGCTACAAAAAGCATCTTCATCTGTGTATGGTGATGGTATCCTTGAAGCCATTGACTCCATCACATCCAGGTTCTCTATCAGTTCTGTGCTCCCCAGCTGTGTTGTGGATGGGAGTTCACAAGCACTGCAGCAGCCAGAAATTGCTCTCTCCTCAGGCAGAGTTTTATCCTTCTTATGGTTTTGGATTCCAGTACCATCCTGAAAGACTTCAGCTGCCCATCCAAAAGGGAGGATTAAGGCTGGAGCTCATAATTTGAATGCCATTCTTTGCCAACCCAGCTGAATTTCTCAGCTGTTCTTCACCAGATAATGCACAGTCCTTTGATTTCATGCAGAGATGTTTAGCCTATGGTGTTTACAGTCATATGTTATCCTTACCATGACAACACCGAAGGGAGTGTCCCTCATATAATGATAACCCCCGTTATCTTCCTAGAAACACTGAGGTTTTCCACCTGTTTGTTCCTGGACACATTCCTGCCCAGAGACTGTGTACTTACACAGTACCACAGTAAAAACATGTGTGACTAGAGTGGCTGGATTTAAAAAATCACCCCTCAGACCCAAGGCACACAGCCTGTGTTCTGCTGTCTTGGCAGGGACCTGATGGCTGCCCAGGAGAAAGCAGAGAAGCTCATTAAGGAGTTTTGCAGCTTCTCAGAGGGGACATTATACAGCTGTCCTACAGGGCTCTGACACAAAAGGCTCTTTCCTCCCACCTTCCCAAATCCCTCCCTCCCCTGCATTCACACAAGCCTCAATACATGACAGATCTTTGTTTTCTCACACCATGAGCATAAATTTCAAGCTGGGGACACTTGTGAAGGACTTGCAGTAGACCTTTGGTGAGTCTATATCCACCAGCTGCTGGAATCCATCACTGTGTAGACTGTAGAGCTCTTAAAGCAACTGAGAAAATTCCTGCTAACTTTGCTGGTTTGCCTTGGAGACTGTGTTCACTCAGGACTACTGAGGGGTGTTCCTGTGGGAGGGTGGGCTGAGGGGCCAGGGGTTCAGGTGAGTTCTGGTACCTCAGTGTGCTGACCTGAAGTACACTGTAGGCAAGCCCTGCACC
Organism: Notiomystis cincta; assembly: GCA_013398075.1. NCBI lineage: Eukaryota > Metazoa > Chordata > Aves > Passeriformes > Notiomystidae > Notiomystis > Notiomystis cincta. Next base: position 393,924 of record VZRX01004673.1, read on the forward strand.
TGGTGTTTGGGCCATCAGCTTGCAAAGGTGTACCTTCAACATTCTACAGCATTTCCCATTTGTAGGTGCTGAGATCAGGTGCTTGCTCAAGGATCCCTTGTTTTATTTAAATGTGTGTGTGGGGTGGGGGTGTGTGTGGGGGAGAAGGCTGCTGTAGCTCAAATTGCAGCTGATAGATGCTGAAAGCTGAAGGCAAATACCACCTCTGGTTTGAGGGTGAGTGAGCTATAACTTGTTATTTCAAAGAAAAAAAAGCACTCAATGAGGAAATAAAATGTGTCCCCAGACATACTCCAGGGGAAAATCCAAAGGGGAGTGAATAGAAGATTAAGAGTTGAAAAAAAGTGAGTTTATCCATTCTTGTACAATGGACAGGTTGGGCTCTGCACTTGTTTTGGGATGCATTGACTACAGTAACAATAATGTGAAGGAGGGAAAAATAGAAGAGAAAAGGTGTGAGTAGTGGCACTAGAAGAAGTGCCCAAGCCAATAGGAACTCTTCCAAAGGGATGGCTTAACTCCATGACTTGACTTCATGCTCTGCAAATATTTGCCTTTGAAAATGACAATATTTGTGAGTACTTGCAATTTCTTTGACAGCTGTTACCAGTAGCTTTCCATAGCAAAACAAACGGGAAATTCAATTTCCTTAGGAAATTTCCAGGAAAATGTAGCAGGTAAAAGCTGGCTAATGTTGCCAGAAATGTTACCTTTAGCATCATAAGAATGCCTTTCTTTTTCATGCTAAAATTATGGCAAGGGGTAAAAACCTCCTCATTCATACCCCAGAAGGTCAGCAATGAGAACAGGCTTCCTTCCCCCTTCCCCCAAGAGCCACATAGACTGGGGAGGCAAACTCGCCAGGAAGAAAGTGTTGTGGTATTGTGATACAAACTAATTTATTCAAAAGGATACAGGGGAAGCTGGGACGTGCTTACTTTTGCTAGCCGAGAAGCGCCAAGAACTTTCCAGGAGCCTGACAACTGGCAACTGTAACCAAAATGTTCAAAATTACATTTAGAGATTGTTAAAGTAGGGAAAAGAAGAAACATCGCAGTGAATGATGATCTAGCTAGTGTGCTGCATGTATTGAATAAATAGAATAACAAACAGGCACAGAATAAAACCTTGTGTGTCTCTCATATATTACAGCTGAAAATGATAATTCGATGCTAATCAAGTAATTACAATAAGGGCAAGAAGAAATCTGTAGCCTTTTAAACTATTAGCTATTAAACTGATGGATTTAAGAGGAGAGGTAGTCAGACAGGCTGGCTTGCAAACGTACACATCTCCAGGCCTCACAAGAGCATCACCCTGGGCTTTTTGACTTTGTGCTGCAGTCTCCTCTCTCCCAGGGGGGTGTTTTCAGGAGGAAACAGTGTGGATTCACCCCTGAACTGAGGCAGCTTTGCCTTTTCTAAACCCCATGTGTCCTGCTGCCTCTAATTCTGCTCACCTGAAAAGGCACTCAGCAAGCTCCCTGAATCACACACCTGCAGCGGGGTTGACCTGAGCAGGCGCCTCTGGAGATACCTGGTCCAACCCACTGCTGGCAGCAGCGCCAGCTGGAGCAGGTCACTCGGGCCCAGCTGTTTCTTAAACCACTGCCATGATGGATGGAAGCCCCAAAACCTCTCTGGCCAGCCTGCTTCCAGCTCTGCCTTACTGGCAAACCCAAGCCTTTTCAGCCCTCGGCTGGCAAGCCCGCGTACTGATAATCGCTGCAAGGAGGCCGCGCTGACGGCAAACATCTCGCGGGTGCTACAGCAGGAGAAGGCCAATAACCCTCATGCAAATATATGCTAAGAGCCCTGTGTATGCAAAGTGCCGTGAGACGTGCAGATCACCACGCAGTGTGGGAGCCGTGCCCGTGCACGCACCGGCGGGGAAAAGCCGGCGCTTCCAAAGGGTGAGTACCCTCAAGGTCACCGCGGCACAGGCTGACGTAAGGCCATAACCTTGGCAGGGTGGGAGAGGGGGAGAGCAGCGTTTCCATTTTGTGGAATAAATAATACCCAAGGCTTCCCTGATAAGAGGGGCTGTATCAATAGGGAACTTTATTCAGAAGGTTAATGAATTGATCTGATCATTCCTGAGATCATCTATTAGTGCGGTGCTTGCCCATGAAAGAGAACTGCCCTGGAGCATACGCTGCACATCAGTGAATCAAACGTGCAAAGAAAGACACACGACTGGAGAGAAAAGGAGCCTGAAGCAAAGCCTGACACCGAACAGCTGGACAGCAGCATATAATAATGGAAAGCACGTTGTGAATGCCGCATTATCCAAATAAAACAGTGCAGAGGAGATTTAGAAAGATGAGAGGGACATGTGGTGAGGATGTAAGAGCTACCATCTTATTCTTTCCTGAAATAGGCCATAAATATTCTATGGGACCCTTTGTGACAGAAAAGTGCTCTGAGCCTGATTTTTATCTGAAACAAAGTGTCTCAGACACAGCAAGAGAGCAGTAACTCAGGACCAGCCTGGAGGAAAAATGCCTACAGTTAGAGCACACCCTGCATCTCCTGCAATAGTGGGGTTTTCCCCAGAAATCATCCCCAAACCCTGTGCCTGTGAGAGCCAAGGGGAAGCATCTCCCAGTGCAGTGCCGATGGCCACCAGCACTTTGTCTCAGCTCAGCTCCCAGGTGCCTGCATTGCAAAATTCCCCATCACACTTGTCACTAATTGGTACCTTTGTTAGGAGGCTTATCAAGGAATGGGAGAGCCTAACAGGGTCATAATGGCTGAATTATCTCCTTGTTCCTGGAAGTGACCCTGCTGAGCCGAGGCTGAGGCAACTTGACAGGTCGCTGTAGTGGAAGCAAATGCTTGTGTTGTAGCACTCTGGGAGATGAAGAGGACTTAAGGCTCCAGGGCTGCCTGTTCAGCACAATGGGTTGCCAGCCCTAAACTTACTGTAATGAAAGCAATAATCATGCAACCCTCTCTGTGTTAAAAATCTACTTTCGTCAAAATTCACTTCATTTTAGGAGTTGTCTCTATGGCCGAAGTGCTCCTTAAAAGACTGAACTATCTCATTATGATTAAATTGTGCCGGTGACATTCAAAGGAAAACACTGGCAATGAATATGCAATGCATACAGGCATGTATCACTCCCAGACAGTCTCTATATGTATCTTGAATTATGGTCTAAACCCACTCCAGCCAGGGAATGTTTCTCTGTTCTGTTGTGAGTGTTACATGGGAGAGAGAATGGACCTGCTGAATTACAAAGCAGCAGATTGCCTGTGGTTTGGCAAGTGTGGTTATATCATAGTTCTTTACTGTTATTGTTCATGTGTATGTGAGGTTAAGACAATGGTTTGCCTGAACTACAACAGGAGTCCAAGAAACTAGCTAGTATGTCTTCACATCAACCTTTTCTTTGGCCTAGGCACAGCTTCTGCTGACCACATGGATGCAGAAAAATGCACTTTCAGTGCTGTGCACAGTGGAACTTCAGTGGCCAGTGCTCATTTTTCAGCAGCTCTGACAGTCCATCCTTTGCTTTGGAAGCACTGGTGATGGGTGAGTGAGAGGTGGATTGACTACAGCCACATCTCTGCTCATGAGCACTGCATTTAAACCTGAATGGCTGGTTTATTTGCTTGTGTTTGGACCCCTCAGATGGAGTTATAGTAGGCACAAATGCCTACTATAGGCATTTGTTCAGAGGTTCAGCTCTCCTTTCAGCTGCTGAGATCCATGCTCCTGCTGGACACCAGATTGGACCGTGAGTGTGGGTTCATTCAGTCCTCCTGCCCTGACTCTCAGCCTGAAAGCCCCATTGCTTGGTGTGAAAGCCTCATTGTCCAAGTCATTTATAAAACAGAATGGGCATGGAGAATCCATCCGACGGTATTCTGCTCAACAGCGGCAGATCTGACAAAACCCCTCGGCAGTGTCAGCTGGGGCTAGATAAAAGCACCTGGTAAGCTCATCAGCCATAGGGTTGTAAGGTCAAGGAGGAGATAATCCCTCTGAGCCATGTCAATGGAACAAGCTTATTTCCAAGATCTCCCATTCAGTGGCGGGGTCAGAGCTCGACCAAGGAAGAGTATTCCCACCCATCCTTACTTTCCAGTGCCTTCTGCCATCAGCTTTCGGCTCACCCACGGAAAGCCCACCAAAAGAAGAGGGTGTCCCACTCCAAAGGTTTTTATCATCTTCACTGGAGATTTCATATGAGTGCACCACATGAAAGCAGGAATATCCCAGATTCTCTTTGGAGTCACATAGAACAGCCTATGTCCCACCACATCTTCCTGCCTTCAGGGCCAGTCTTCCTCTGAGGGCAGGTCTAAGATTTGCCAGCTTGTGAAACATAATCGGGGCATTTCTATGCTGTCCCTGTCACACAGCCTTGAGTTCAGGGACGCGTTGAAATCTGTGCTTGGATTGCCCTGCTTTGATGTCCCAGGTCGGGGGCGTTGATTAGCACACAGAAAGTAACTGTATCTGCTGCCCTTTGGTTTAGAGTGTTATTTATCTCTTCAGCCACTTAACTCTGTGGATTGCATAGGCCTTCTCTCTGTAAAGTATAACTCTGCCCTGAAAAGTAAAAATGGCTTTTGGTTGCATCTGCCTGTCAAAAGGTATAATAAAAACCTCGTGATAGCATAGTGCAGCAGCTTCATAGAGGGGTGCAACATCTGTTGCATACCTGATCAAAAGAACTGGGGAGTGAACTTGATCAATTACATTCCACTCAAAAATGGCTCTTTGGGGTCCTATTTTGCTGTGGCAGAAGAAGAAAGTTGAAGTTGCATTGGGATCTTCTACTGAAACTGAACAGATCAAGGGGAAGGAGATGCTGCCCTTTGTGTAAATCCTCATTTTTCAATCTAATTTCAAATCATCTCCATCTTCCCAGCTGTATTGATTGCGTATTCAGTCAGGATCCTTGGATTCTGCAGCAAAATCTCGTTCCAAAAGGCCACACATTGTTTGCTCCAACATACCTGAAATTCTTCTTCATGCCTATTGTGTGGACATCAGCAACAACTTTTCCTGCTAAGCCAGGCTGTGCTGTTTTGGGTTCTCTTGTCCTGTTTCTCATTGAGGACCAGATAGGTATGGGAGAGGATGCATTTATTTAATCTCTGGAGCTGCATGATGAAGTGATTTTAAGCTTGGCAGCCTCACTGGAAAATAATTCAGATTCAGAGAAAAAAACAAATGTAAATTTTTGGGGGTTTAACTCACAGGCAGAGGAAGGGGATCAGTCTTATTGTTTTCAGTTGACACAAAATGTTCCATGTAATCCAAAATGAAATGCTTTGCTGTGGACACATGCGAACAAAGGCAAAGAGGGGGTGGGTTATGCAACCACATAAGGAAGGAGCAGTTATTGCCATTGCAACCTTTTATCTGTTACACAGAGGGCCATAAGAGATTCCCCATCGCTGGTGCAAGGCCAGCTCAGGCTGAAGTCCCTGCCTGAAGTAAAGCAGCTGCTCTGAGCATGGGGCTCTGACACCCCCTTGCCCAAGAGCCCCAGTCTCTAAAGGATTCTGGGCTGGCTGATCTTTAACTCCCCACTTCTCCTGTTGAAGACATTCTTGTTTAAATACTGGTTGGGCCAGAAGACAGCCTTCTTCATCCTGCTGGACTGGAGTACTGTCCCACAAGATGAGATGCACAGATTCCCCTCCTTTTGGGAGGGACTATGAGCTTTATGTCAGGAAAAGCCAACAGGAGACTGGAGGCTGAGAGCTACTCTCTCACCCTAGAGGAGGGTCTGGACAGGACACTCTGTGCTCTTCTACCCACAGCCACTCTCCAGGCAGCTGAGAGGAAGGGTTGCATCTTCCCCTGCTGTGTGAGAGTTTAGCTTGGCTATTCTACACCCTTAAGATTAGACACAGAGGTATGATTTGAAGTGCACTACCTCCTCCCTCCTATTTGTGAAGTTAATTCCTTTTTTTTTTCCTTATTTCCTTCGTTCCTATATTCATGAATGATGTGTGAACAGTTTCAGGACAACTAAAACCACATTCACAGAGTATGTATTATTCTCTGCAAAAGTAATAATTGTTCAGGTCTATTCATGAACACACACTGGCAGAATTAGTTCCATATATCTGTGAAGGAATAATTTCAAGCTCTCTTTTGAAACAGAGCAATTGTTGGTTGTAAAAAATCTGATCAGAAAAATCGGATGAGACACAATTGGAAGTGCTTAGAAGCTAATGAAGAAAATGTTATTTGCATTGGTGCCAGCCTCATTGATATTAACTGAAACATGACTTCATTCAGCAAGCTTCTTCCTGATCCTATTGTATTTGCCAGTGGTCTTGCTTATGCAAAGAGGATGTGCTGCCTATTAAAGATCTGTCTTTGCCTGTGTTATATTGGCAAGGGAATCCACTAAGCCAGTGGTGTGGGATCCATGATGTGCTCCATGGGGCTGAGTGTGGGGCACATGCTTGTTAAAGGGCAGGCTCTGTCCCCAGAGAGCTCCCAAGTGAAGCTAGAACCAGCTGCAGCAGGTGATGGAAAGACAAACAGGCAGTTCATGATGGGATACGAGGCAGCAGCTAAGTCAGTGCAGGAACTGTGGATGACTGCCAGCATGAAAGGCTTGGGTATGTGTGAGCCACAAATCACCTTGCTCCTAAGAGAACTGAGTAGTGGTAATAGAATATGTCTACCCAGAGAGCTACAAAAACGCAGGAGGTGTGAAGGGAAGAAGAACTTTGATATAGGGAGAAAATGTTGTCAGGCCAACTAAACTCAGGTGGGGGAAGGGGCCTGTTGTCAGGCCTGAGGAGGGGAAGCAGGAGTATGTAGTAATGCAGGTGACTCCAACCAGCACTGATACTTCACTTTCCAATAAAACAGGTCTCTCCCTTTATTCAAGAAGATAGACTTGAAAGTATAAAAGGAAATACTTTTTCCTGGCAATGCTTATTGTACTTTCAGAGGTCTCCGTGTTGCAGGGTGTTATTGAGACAAACAGTTTAGATTGAACATGTGATAGACATGGCTTTAAATTTACCTTTGCTGTTAGGTAAAGGGAACGGACCATGTCTTAATAAAGCATGAGAAATGGCATCTTCACTTACAGTACAGCAGCCATACAGGTGCCTCCAAAGGATGAAATCACAAGCACTGCCAGTGCCCATCTTCAGGGCATGAGATTATCAGCTGTGAAAGGGGCAGAGGAAGATATCCCTACTGGCATGGAATTCAGGTGAATTAAGGAAGGGTTTTGCACTTGTCCTTCAGGCCTCCACTACTGTTAGCTGTAGTTTTGGCATTGGACCATTTTTCCTAATAAAGCAGTCCCTCTCTGTCACTTGTTCCCCAATAAGCTGATCCCAGGAACTTTCTGCACAGCTTCACCCAAGTGGGTTTCAGACAACGTTTTGTCAGAAGGCTGATGTGTTTGGCTATTTTATTTCTATTGGAATCTGATGGACAAGATGGGCTTTGTTAGGTTTCTGCTGTTACAGGAGGGAATTTCTGAGGGCATGGACCAAGGACGTATTGTTTCTTCTGATGAACAAGTTGCCAGCAGCCAAACAAAACATTAGAAAATTAAACAGGACAGAGTGTGTGCTGCACTTCAAGAGGCCAGTCTTGTTTTGACAAGAATCTAAAGCAAATGTTAATGCAGAGGACAAATCAGAGAGAACAGTCACCTCTTCAGAGTGGTCAGAAACCAAGTCAGCCTGATGGATACCTTTACATGCAAGACCAGCCTTTCATCTTAGTTTCTTGAGGAGAAGACATTGCTCTCTGAACCTCTCAGCAGGAGAATTCCTCTGCTTAGTCCACAACTGTTGATCATACAAGTCAGAGGTGCACCTCATTAAATGGAAGATAGCACTCTCTTTTCAGATCTGGTTGTCTGCTCTGGTTTGTCTCTCTTCCTTGGCATTTCATTCGCACTGGCCACGTCACTCGTAGCTTATCTGGCCCCACTCTCTCTCATGCTTTTAGGCACATGAAGGAAACAATGTCTGCATCACCCAAATGCTGGCTGTTATTTCACCAGGGAGCAGGGAACTACTCTGCTGCTTCTGTTGCCATGGAAGGTCTCAAGAAGTATTAGATGCCTGTGGTCTGCCATAGACCAACCACACTGGAATCAGCAAGATGCTCAAGTGACTATTAAAAGGGACATTTTCAAGTTCTGCTCTGCATTACCCTGCTCTGCCACTGCTGGGGAGGTGGGTGAGCTGTCTCAGCCTGGGTCCTAGCTGTCCATCTACCTGTGCCCCTCCTGCCCCCAGCTCTTCCTGCTAACTGATGTACCAGATCTGCCAATGGTGAGGGCCTTGGGGGAGCATTTCGTGCCATTCTAGGCACACCTGCACTTGGATGCCTGTGCTGCAGAGACGAGGTGTTAGTAGAAGTCAGCAGCCATTGCTTCCAGGGTTGGGTGACATGGACACAGCAGCAGGTGAGGCTCACAGATCAGGAGGTGGCTAGAATCCAGCCCATATGTTGGCTTCATTTGCATTGGGAGCACAGGAGAGGATGATGGAAAAGGACTGAAGGAAAGGTAGCTCACGATGTCCTCAGTGGTAATGACAAGCTAATAACCAGTCAGTTATCAGGATCCATCTCCCCAAATTTGCCACCAGTCAGACTCCAGAACAATGTTTTCAACCCCGACCCTGATGGGTCAAGATGGGAAAATAGCAAGAGGTAAGTGTGTGTACAGCTATAATCAAGAATAAAAAGAGGATATACAGAACACATCTTTCATCATGGATGGGATTTACTGCCTGCCTCCATCCTTCAGGGCATAGACAGTCTTCCCTGAAGATACTTTTTATCAAGAGAGGAAAAATACCCAGATGGGCTGATATTTTTTTAGTGCTAAGAGCTACACGATGTAATATTTATTTAGCAGAATATAAACTTCAGCAAAGCCAAGTCTGAAAGATAGGAGGGTCATTCGTGTATTATAAAGATGAGAGGAAGTGGTGAGCAGTCTGGAAATAACACAGAGTTAGAGAGGCTGCTTTTGGAAGATTTCTGATGAAATAAAGTGGTTTTAATGGTATGATAAATTTCACTGACCTTCCAGTGGAGACAAATCTGTCTTTTTATCTTTTATTTGATTTTGTACACAGATGAGCCTTTTCAGCTATTATTTCAGCTCTTGGAAAGGCATTGCAAACCTAGCTGTGATGACAGACATTTGAACTCAAAATGTTCTTTTCCTTTTCCTGAGATACAAGTCCTAAGCTTGATGAAATGATTGACTTCACAATACAATGCATCACAAGATACTGGTCTGTGTCCAGAAACTGGCCTGCTGGCTTCGCCTCCCTTATTGTGCAGCCATTCTCTAGCCTGCTACCCACTTTCTTCACACTACACTGCCTGCTTTTATTATTTCATTGATAAGAGTTTCACCTGACTGTACTTTTGCAGCTCTCCCTACTTAGAGCTGTTGTGCTGAGTTTAATTGCAATGCCTCAGACAGCTCATTATAGGAAAAGGGCCAGAAGGGAAGGGCTGTCCCCAGTTGACAATTCCAATCCCTTGCTATTACAGGCAAGTGTGTCCTGTCACATCTTTCATAAATACAATGAGCTCCATCATCAAAAAGCTTTTAAAGTAACCTTTTTAGCAGGTTGTCTTGCTGGAAGCTTGTTCTGCACCTCTGCTCCTCCCCCTTGGGTGTTCTGATTATTTGTACGTCTCTCGTTGCGCATTGCTTTGTTTTCACAAAGAGGGATAAAGAGATGGCTTCTTAAAACCCCTCCTTTTATAACTTTGACACGTAGTTAATTCTTTGTTGTTGGTGATTAATCCCCTGGCAGAGCATTCAGAGCCTGGTAATTTACAGAGTAATTTGGAGCAATCAAAGCTGATGTTGATTTAGTCCCAATACCAAATCAATGCCAAGGTACATGACTTCTGATCTGCTCTCTAATATATCAATAAAGGCTACAGGATGAAATGCATCCTGGCATTTGAACAGAACTTAGCAACTACCTCAGCATTGTGGTATGTCACTACAGAGAGCTGAATTTCACCCGCGGAGAGCACATTCTGATGTGTGTAACACTCTGCCTTGGGCTTTTAAAGACCATTTCCAAGCATTGCAGAGCCAGACTTTCTCTGGAGTTGGAGAAACATATGCTGCATGTGCTAATGCACCATAAATCAGTGCTTGCTAATTCTCCACAGCTTTTCATGTCGGGGAAAGTTTCTAGAAAGCAGATAAGAGAGAAGAATTTATCTACAATCAAGGAAGGTGTGAGACACAGACTGTGAAACAGCTCCAGAAGCTCAGAACTTGCCTGACCTGTTTATGCTTTTAGGTTTTGGAAGTGCCCAGACCTCAGGCCACCATAACCTGAAATTCTTATTACTTTCTAGGGAATGACACTGATGGAATATCCACACTGACTGACTTAGCATTTCAAGTGTGCTCAGTTTAGTGGACAGTTTCTGATAGGCCAACAGAAAATGAACCAATAAAAGAAGCGTAACCAACCACAAATCAATGTCACCAATATTATGTGTCTGGGAGGTACACATAATTTTCCAGCTTGGTGTTGAGTCAGTACCTAAACCAGGTGCACTGGAGACACATGATGTTTTTGTAATGAGCTACCCAAACAGTGTGGTATTCTTGGTCTCCCTGTGAAGAGGAGACATGGGAATTCACCAAGAAAACATTCCCCTTTGTAATGAACATTCTCAACCAGTGTTCATTACAGAAGCTTTTGGAATGAAGAATAACTGAAAGAAATAAGAGAGAACAAGTATCTTACTTATCACACAGTGACAGGATGAGAAGGGATTCCCTGTCCTGCTCCTGGGGAAGAGAACACACGTCTTCAACGTGGTCTGTCACTGCAAAGGAATTCAGAACTTAACATTTAGAAAAGAAAAAATTCAGCCAGAGGAAGAATCATTAAAAAAGTGATTAAAGATAGTCCAGGATTTTATTTGAATGACAACAATAGAATATACCAAAACTGGCACATTTTTGTGGACAGAACTAACATTTGCAGAAGGAATCTGTGTTAGACTTCGGGGGATTATGGCAAGCAAAAATATGAAAATTGCAACCCAACACTAGAAAACTTTTCTTTGCAACCAAAGTAGTTTTTCTTCAGGTTTCTCAACAAAAACCTAAAAATCCTTTAAGTAAAAGCTTTAGTATAGACTTTTCCAAACTAAACTTGCAGAAACAGTTGAGGTTGCAATTCATGTGACTCTTCTCAAAGTCTGAGAGCTCTTCAGAAAACTGTACTTGAATGGTCACTACAGGGTCACAATATCTGAGATTGTTTGCAGTTCATGCAGAATCCCTTGCACAGGATCTTTGAGTTACAGCACAAAAGATGCTTATTCTTCCATTAGAGGAAGTTTATGTAAGTCAACAGAAAATGACAAGCACTGAATGACTAGAAAGCCTCAAAGGATCAAGGATAAAATGAACAAACAGATCTATCCTACGTCTATGCAGACAGAAGTGACTTACTGCATTCTTTAGGACATAAGAACCTCAAATTCATGTGTGCCAGTGCTGCTGTCAGTGTGAAACAGCTGACTTTTTTACATCCCTCTTTTCTACAGTATCTAGAATTGCTCTCTGTGTTGTCCAGGGACCAGAAATTTCTGTTCAGCAGAGGATTTGCATATGAGCCTTAATGGAGATTAACAAAATCTGTGGTCCCCAGTATTTCCAAGAACACTAATGGATGTGAGCAGATCCCTGAAATGAAAGAGATGCTTTGCAGAAATGGGATTGCAGAACTCAGCGTGACAGTGGAACCACACTGACACAAATCCCTGGGTACTGGTGCCTGGAATTTGCTACCTGGGACTTAAGCACAACCAGCCATCACTGTTGGTCTGCCAGACATGTAGGTGTGATGGAAGATCCATTGAAGCACTGTGCAAACCTCACAAATTCCATCTGGCAATTCAAAGAAAGGAGATGCTCTTCTACACTCCACGGATATTTCTTGTTTCTGTGCCAGAACTGCATGTGTGTTTCCTCAAAGCCTAGCAAAAAGTCCATGTCATTCCTACATCCTGGGATCAGTGCTAAGCCTCAAACAAGCCAGATTGACTTCTCTTCTTGCTACTGCACAGGATCTTGTTAAATAAGGCTTTAGAGTCTTTTATGTGTGGAAAGGCTTTATGTGTGGAGGCTTTTAAGTTCTGATCATATCCAAAGTGAATGTCTGCCTGTGGCATTTTTGAGGAAGTAAAACCAACATCAGCTATTAAGAGCTGTAGAACTCCTCCTCTTTTTTGCTCCTGTTTCCCTATTCTGTCCTGCCTCGTGACAGGGAAACAGGACTGTAGGTTAATGATCCTGTGATGATTTTATTGAAGGTCTCTCCACCCATTCATGAGAACTATCTGTATCACTTCTGAGGTTTTTGGGCTAAAACCCTTAACATTTCACCCACCCCAAGCCTGGATTGTCTTTTTTTGTTGTTTTAACTGTAAATTCTTGGAATCAGCGATTGTCTATTTCTCTCTGTGTGTTTATACAGTGCCAAAGGCAATGAGGCTGTTCTTGATTAGGCACCACAATAATGACAAGAGTATGGACAACCTGCTCTCACCTGCATTTGGACATGAAGATTTGTCAAATATCTGCTGGTGATCCCTCTGTAATGTGAATCAACACACTCCTCCAACACCTAAAGTTAAGACACCTTTATCTGAAAAAATTCATTTTCATGATAACATCTGCACACTGTGTTCTGCTCAGAGGGAGAAGCAATGTTTATGAATGCCAATGAGGAGCTTGCTCACAGGTATAAATATGAATAGGTTGTTCCACACAGGTAATTCAACTCTGGTGTTGTCAGGGCTGGTAACCTTGGGTACTGATGATAGCAATCAAGTCTGTATTGCACATGTAAACCTGGGTACCAAGGTCATCCACGTTAACTTGCACATCACCAAGCTTTCAATGATCGTGGGGTCACTGGCCACAGTTAGAGAGGTCCAGTCAAAGGAAGATATAAGACTACACATCTCTGAGAGAGCTTGGGTTACCATGAGATGTTCTAGGAGCATTTGATGCAGAAAAATGTCATAAATCTGAAGGATATTACCTTTCTATGTTTGACAAAACTCTCCTTCAGAACAAAACTATCAGTTACAAAGGGCACTTGCAGTAGATGGTGAAGGGTTTCAGGTGCTTCTGTTTTGGAGAAACAGGTGACACATCAGTCAATGGTCCCTCATTGTCACTGATATCTCTCATTCTGCTAAGCATCAGTGCTGATTTGTCTCTCCTCAGATGACACTGTGGCTAGATTTAGATAGTGAGAACAGATCTTATCTATCATAACGCCTATAAATAGTTGTCATATCCATGTACAGTATCTTGCTGGACTATTTACAGCAGTACCCAAAGCCCCTTGAAGCCAATGAAAAGGATGCCATTTACATTACAGGGGTTTGGATCAGGCCATTATAAACTCCTCACTTCTAGGGTATGTGATCACACTCTCCCAGGCCTACAACTATGTGCATGGTGAACCATGATCAGTAATAGGCTGCCATTAGGACCTACTACATTTTTCTGCCTATTTTCTGGGTAAACGACCTCAATGGGAGAGTGGAGAAGTAAAAACATAGAATTTAAGCAGACAGGGACAAGATTTGGAAACAGTCCATCTTCTGCTTTGATACATTTTACTGCTTGTGATAAGAGAAAGATTAGAGGGAAGTAAAAATGGGAGAGGGCAAGGTGAGTGCAGGCTAGGAGAAAATGTGGTAGGAGGTACCAAACTCTGTGGCTTGAAGTCTGTTGTCTGCATTGAGATGCACTGTGTAAGTCTATTTCCTTTGCTTAGTATTTGTCATTGTGACTCCTACCTCAACATGGGAACAGCAAGTCCTGAGAGGGTGTCCTCAGTCCTTCTGCACAGTGCAGGTACCAGCAGAACCAGGCTGTGCAAACTTCCTCCAGCAGAACTCTTGCAGCAGGTAACGTGTTTTCTACAGCAACAAGGAGAAGGGACAGAAAAAGTGTCCCAGCTTGGAAGACTGGGTGATGGGGTGTTCTGTCATTCCTCTTCCAGCCTTGCCTTACACATATACCCTAATATAACCAGCCAGTGGAGTCAGCATTGTACCTGGGCAGTGACTATGGACCCTACTAACCCAGGAAGATCCTTGTGTTTGATGCTATAAAACCAGAGTGAAGGATGGTCCCAGCTGCAGGAAAATTGCAGCCCAAATATAAATAAAAGGCAGCAGTTCAGGGAGAATGTGTAAAAAATGAGACTTTTCTGGCCAGCACACTAGACAGTAGCTCTCATCTTTATCCAGCACCCTGTAGGCAAAGGGTGGGGGGGGTTGTATGATTGATATGAAGGAGGGATTAAGGAACCTTTTCCCTGCTCGTCTTGCCATGCATCAATGAAAAACAGAGATGAGCACGCTGCAAAAGACTTCATCCCTCCCTAACTCAGTGCTTTGAAGCAAATGGGGATACCTTTCATAACCCAACCTCAGTAGGCAGGAAGGAGGCAGCTGATAATGAGGAAATGGATACCAGTGCCATGGGCCACACCTCAGCATGGAGCTGCAGGCAGGCACAAGGGGCCAATGGGCTCTTATTGATGGGAGCAGGGAGCTGGGGAGAACCCCAGTGCCATGCTTGTCTCTCTCAGGATGCAGGAAGAGAAGTCCAAGATGGGTACCCCCACCTCCTTCCTGCAGGCAGCATGTGCATCCAGGTGTGTGTGGACTCATCTCCATCAGGTCCAGCCCCATGTCTATGCCTTGCCTGGTCTCTAAACTCTGTGCTTGGAGAGAGGGGAAGGAAAACCAGGGATTTTCACTTCAAGTTGTAGCAAGAGATTACTGACAAAACCCAGGATGAACAGGGGAGAGCTGGATCCAGCTGCAGGTGGAGAAAGTGCATGCAGCAGGGTGAACACTCTGCCTCTCCAGGCAGGGGCAAAAGCTGGCAGCAAGCAAAATCCTCAAAGGTAGTGCAAGAGGTCAAGAAAACAGGCCAGGAAGGAGGAGTGGAAAGAAGGGATGCAGATGGTGCTGGCTCCTGCAGAGAAGATTATATGAACTCCTACCCTTAGGCCTGGCAAACCTGCCAGAATCTGAATTGGTTTGTGCCCTGGAGCAGGGGGGTTAACTTCTTTTTCTGTTGCAATCTTAGATAGACTAACTGCAGATATTATTATTCAAACAAGTATCTAACAAAAGATATAGTGTGGAGCAGCTGGAGCAGAGCTCTGGAAGGTGAATTATATTAATGTTTTTGTTGAGGACTTGGCAGAGTTTAGGTCTTTTCATGCTCATCTGTCATGAGACAAGATGGATGACAGAAGAGTGAACAAATAGAAATATATGAACTGTTTGGAGGCTGTGCCTCAGCATTCAGGAGAAGGCAAGTAGCTGGACAAACTACTTGTTGCCAGTGTCCTCATTTATCCCTGTCCATGGAGAGGAGACATCACTCCCTTTACCAGAATTGTGACTCATCCATCATTTTTTGTGTGCCAAAAAGTGGTTGCAGATACCCAGTGTCTATAAGTGGGACTTTTCAGGAAGTGGGAGACAGCCCAAACAAACACCTTGGATAAAACAAAGTCAATCCTGAGGCAGAGTACTCAGCAGCTGTTCTGGAGAACATGACCTTTTGGTTCCTGTGAACTACGAGGTCAGAGTCTTTGCTGACCTTCCTGAGCCCCTGAAACCAAAGGGGAGAGAGGAAGGACTTATTACCACAGAAAAGTTAGTTCATTTCCTTTAACAGTGCAGAAGTTACTTGTTTGTCAGCCAAACGAAAAGAAAGAAAAAAACATCCCCAAATGTTTTGGCTTGGATAGAAACAAATATCTTCTTTTGCTTCTTTGTTTTGTTGCTGAAACACTTCTAAAACTTAGTCCGGTCACTGGAAATCTTTAAGTCAACTGGAAGTACAGTGTGGTGATGAGTGAGTGCCATCTTAAGCTGACATCTTGGCCACTTCCCAGATCTGGGCTCACACCCCCAAGCACTCACCCCAGTGGTGAACATCTCCCATGGACTTCTGCTGATGGGACTCAGTTTAGCAAAATTAATGAGCTCCTCCCTGGATCAGAGTTTATGTCAGGTGACTCCCCTTCCCATCCCAGCATGTTCTAACCACTGAGCCAGAAAAGTAGGCCCTTGCTATATTAGTAAAACTTGAACTGCTCTATTAAGAGGTAAACCAGAAATACCAACTTGGATGCCCTTTAGCTCTGTGGCTGCTTGACAAGGGAGAGACCCCAGCTCACTCTTACCTGGTCCTACAGAAAATTGTATTTCCTTAGCAGTGGGTTACTCCCTGGAAAGGTTTCACCACTACAGAGGCTGCTGAAGGATAATTTATGTCCCCCATGCTGCTGTCTGCCTTTAGGCTTTCATTGTGTTACTTTTGCATGCACAGTCGTTTCTCTGATCTTACTTACGCAACTCTCCGAGAGTCTGCTTGAAACCCAAGCCCCAGAGGAAGACTTAATGATAAGGCTGAGAGGGCTCTTTTCTTTTAATTTCAGCTCCTCCTCCCCACGTCCCTCTACTCTGGGCTGCCATTAAGTTGGTCAGTGTGAAGGCAGGAAATGCAGCTAGGGTAGTCACCAAATCCATCTTCAACTAGCAATGACTCCTCACCAAGAAAGCTCTTCCACTGACACCATTAAGAGTTTAGTTCATGGATCACCAGATGTAGTTTGCTCTGCCCCATGAGTCCCATTCCAGCCTTTTGTGGCTATGCCATGGTAATGCACACATGAAAAAACCTGCAGGTGTAGCTGATCTGGTGGCAAAGGTCTATGTGGACGTGTGTGTACTGCTCGAGGAAACAGAAGTCTGTGTAGTATAGCAATTAGGGGAAGGTGGAAAACAAACAAACAAACAGACAAAAATAGTGCTCCACAGTGTCTAAAGGAACCGCTTTTAGGAGTAACCTATGAGCCTGTCGAAACACTTAGATCACCTGGTGGTTTATTAAAGTGGATGGAGGTGTAAATAAGTGGATAGTGGTATAGAGCAGAAAAGGTGGTTNCAGAAGGGACAGGATCACATCCTTAGCCTGTCCAAGAGGTCTTTTTTACACTAATTGCTACTCCAGGAATCCTGGTTCCCCGTTGTCTCATAACTTCCAGGGTAACCAAGCTTGCTGATTTCCATGCAGTCTCCTTCCCTGTTTAGTCCTGGAAAATGGAACTGTGCTTACAAATGCAGAAGTTGGCTGCCTAATGCCACACAACACCTTGACAGGTTTCATTTCAGGTGCTTGATGAACTCATGTATGGCAAGCTTTACTGTTCTTAAGTGTCTTGTCTTTCTATAAAGGAGTGGAAAAGAATAGCAGTGCTCAGATGACTCTGGAAACCAGCAACAAGGTGAAGAGTCTCTCACCACTGGGTTACAAGACCATGTGTGAATTAGCTGTGGTTTCATGACCACCCTGAGCCCATCTAAGTCGGGATTCTGCCAAAATGTGTAGAATTGTTTTGTTCCATCCATAATTTCCCATCCCTTCCTTTGTGCCAGCTGTAGGTCTCATGCCTCTGGGAAATGGAGCACATCAGGCTGAGCCTGATAAATGCTCCACCAGCAGAAAACAGCAAAAAAAGAGAAGAGTTCCCTCATCCAAATCCCTGATCTGTCTGCCTGCTAAATGACATGATACCAAGGAGCACAGGTGGTAAGGTGGGAACATATGATGCAGGGTTGAGTCATTCCTTTCAGGTGTGGTACAATTGCTTAAGCCAATGATGAAAACAGAGAGAAAATAAAAAAAAATGACCTTTTTCATGTAGGAATTAAAAGAATGCCCATTTGTCATAATTACAGTGTCTGATGTCTTTATAATAATTACTGCTGAGCTAAAGGATGGGGGTCAACTCTGCTCATTTATCCATCTAGTTTAAGGTATTTTTGCAGATTCCTCTGATCAGTGGAGAGACAAGCTTTCAAAGCAGGATGTATTTCATACAAAGATGGGTGTTTGAGGGATCTGAGACATCTGGAGATCAAAGAATCATAGAATGGTTTGGATTGGAAAAGACCTTAAAGATAATCTAATGCAACCCCTTTGCAATGGACAAGGGCACTTTGCCATGTCTCAGGTGAAAGGACAAGAAGAAATGGCTCTAAGTTGTGCCAGGGTGGTTCAGATTAGATATTAGAAAACATTTTCTCACTGAAAGAGGGGTTAGGCATCGGAATAAGTTGCTCAGGGAGGTGGTGTAGTGGAAGTGTTCAAGAGGTGTCTGGATGTGGCAGTTGGGCATTTGGTTTAGAGGTGATAATGCTGATGCTGGAATGATGGTTGGACTACATGGTCCTGAAGATCTCTTACAATCTAGAAGATTCTGTTATTCTGTGCATTTACTATTTCTCATTTTAAACTGTCATCCTTTTCCCTCTCACTATAGGTCCCGGTAAAAAATCTTACAAAGT
This sequence comes from Notiomystis cincta, assembly GCA_013398075.1. Lineage (NCBI taxonomy): Eukaryota > Metazoa > Chordata > Aves > Passeriformes > Notiomystidae > Notiomystis > Notiomystis cincta. The sequence continues at coordinate 412,344 of VZRX01004673.1, forward strand.
TCCTCTAAATATTGAAAGGCAACATTAAGGTCTTCCTGGAGCCTTCTCTTCTTCAGGTCCCCAACTCTCTCAGCCTTTCTAGGCCAGTTGTTCGAACACCTTAATCATTTTTGTGCCCCTCCCTTGGATCTGCTCTAGCATCTTAGGTACCCTTTACTATAAATTCCAGCTCCGCCTCCAGGATATCTGCATTTCACATCTCATCTTCTTCTTGACTAGAATTTGGCTCAGAAATGTTTACTCTCTGGGGACCAGTCTGAACAGTGCAGGCATCCTCCACACTGATGTATTCCTGGTGTATGCCTGTATCCCTCCATCTCTCCTCCCCTCCTGCACTGACACTGCACCTGCCCAGGCCTGACATTTTTCCATCAGCTTTGGCTCAGACTTGTAAGGCCAGCAGCTGGTTCACAGAGGTAGGGTTTATCACACCGTAGTCATCACCACAACAAAAATATGACATCATAAATGGCAGCTTCTTTTCCCCCGCTTTTTGTCTGCAGCAGAATAAGCAGGGACAAATGCTGGGCATGAGGCACCCCAGCTTTCTGAGCACTGCCAAAGCAAACCAGACAGAAATGTATCCTCCCAGAGGGCAAATTATTTGGGAGGGTAGAGGGAAGAGTCACTATTTTAGGAATAATTTTTTTACAGATGTTTTCCCTCCGGAAGTCCTTTTCTGCTATCCCAGGGCAAGGTCTAGGAGTGTTTAACTTAAAAGATCTGGTATGGAGATTTTGATCATAAAGACTTAATTAAATGAGGTGTTTGGGGAGTTTAATATTACATCTTTGCTGATGGCTGGCTGATTGTTTTACTTGCCTTTGATCAACTGTGTGAGTGGAGGGTCATCCCAATCACTGTGGGCCTACAGTATCCGTCATCACCCCTCGGTCCTATTTGTCTTGCGTGTGTATGCAGAAGGCCTGCTTTTGATGAACTGTGAAAAGAAAGATGAACTGTTGTAATGAAAACATTCCCTCCCCAAGATCCTCTTTAGACAACATTCAATTGGTTTGACCTTGTCCCCTCTCATGGAGGACGGTAATGATTCCTGCAGATGGCTGGGTCATTCCTTGGACACTTGGGAGCGAGGGAGCTGGATTCTCCATCTGTGTTAGCTCTCCAGCTATGCAGACTGCAGCTGGGAAAAGCAAGGGCAGCATGGGTAGACATACCTGAGGTAGCTGGTTGGAATCCTCAGAGATGTTCTGGGATGGCTGTCTGCACTTGAGGGACCTCACCTGGGCTTGTTTTGCTCGCGGCACACGCATGCACTGGCTAGACAGAGAAAGATGGATCTCTCGGGTCTGCAGTTTACTCTTTGAAGCCTGAGGGAAGCCATTCGAGATGTCAGCCCAGCTTTCCTTGCCCATCTGCCTTGAAATAGCCAGCAAATATTAGTAAATGGTCTGTTAGCTGAGCTAGTGGTCCCCTCTTTAAACCCCTCTTGCTCCCAAAGAGGCAGCCTTCTCTGATCATGTCACATTTGGAAAAGTGACATAAAAGCTGATGATGAACACAGCCTTCGTGTTCATCATCACAGTTCTAGGGAAATGAAATCCCTGGACTAGCCCTGGGGAGGTGTGCCTGTCCCTCTGTCAGATGAAAAGATGATTGTGTGGGAATTGGTTGCCCATTTATCTTCATGGGAGAACACAAAGGCTTTCCATTACTTTTACTGCTTAATAAGAGACAGTGGAAAAAACCAGCTCTGTGTATTACAAAGATTTAACAATATTTGGAAACTAAACCAGCAACTTCATATTTAGAGGCATCAGAGGGCACATGAACTCTTGTAAGACACTTAATAATGGCCTTTGCATGGCCTGAATATTTGGTAAGTATAAGCAAGGAAGAGAAAAGATAAATAGGGAAAAGAGAGCACACAGGAGTGATGGGACTTGCCTCATGTTACACACCCAGACCTCAAAACTAGGCACCAAACAATTCCAGTTGATGTCCTGTTTGTGAAACCACTGAATCTACTTTGATGGCCCTTGAAATACTTGATTTTAGATGAGGTCAGTCTCCACTTCTACCTGAGTAGGCCGAATATGTCATGACACATCAAGTTCTTGCAGCCTCATAAACTTGTCCACAGATCCTACAGCAGCACTGTCAAACCCACTTTAAGGCAGTTTATCTTTTCTAACAGTGTGCTTATGCTGTTCTTCCATGGCTGCGCCAAAAGGAGCTGCAGCTACTTTAATGACTTAAGTCTTGCCTGTGGAAATATGCACAAAAAAAGGGTACTCTTACTGGCCTAATACTTCAGGTTTCCTCATACTTCCTCCACTTCAGGAGTTTCATGAAAATACAGACACTGTGTATCACAGTTAGAAGGCACCCTGACACTTGAGTGCAGGCCAAACACTGACCGTTCTTGCTTTGTCATGCTTCAGTGAAGCAAAAATGACACCCTTTCTCTGGGAAATAACACAGATACCAGCATCTTGGTACCTACAATAAGGAGCCTTTTAACAGACACTGCTATCTGCAACTCAGAGTGGTAGGGGTGGGATTTTCTGCCTACCTCTGCAGCACAGGATTATGGAGGCGTGACTCATTTAATCAGTTTAATCATGTTTCCTTCCATTTTGGGTGCCTTAGATATTACTGCCTTGGGCTGGCCTCATTTTCTCTTGACCTCTGCCAGAGGCACAAGAAAATTTGGTCTTCTGGCAGACTGCAGCCTTGCCATTTACCTAAAGGCAAGGGCTTCACAGAGGGGTTTGACTGGTCCCAGTGTGATATTCTTTGTTCTTGTACCAGGCCCACAGCTTACTCCATAGTGCATTAAGTGCTACAATCCTCCACAACTGTACTAGGTGAAGAGTCCTTCCTGCTGAGGTGTGCAGATTTAGCTACATTCATTCAGGCAGAATTCCTCAACAACCTTAAAGCTGTTGTTTAGTCTCAGCAAGGTCTGCAGGACTAGGTGTGCAGCTGGCAGGAGCGGCAGTCGAGGAAAGATCCGGCTTGGGATTCCCCTGCAGGAATTTTTCCAGACGAAGAACCTTACCCAAACACCATTGCATAAGAGAAGAGGAGGTCCCTCTGACTGGCATCTGAAGCAGTGCCATGAGGCTAAAACCCTGAGCTGGATTCACGAGGCAGCTGCCTGGGTCACAGCAGTTTGCGGTGCATGCGACAACATGCACTGGGAGATTACTTGCTCCAGTAACTCAGGCTGGGGGTTCAGGACCCAAAGTAAATACTAGAAAAAAGCCACAGTGCTGTACAAAGGCTTAATACCCTCTCTACATAAAACACCTTTCATTCAGCAGCATTTTAAAGCATTAGTACATCCTGCATACATGGAGCAGAGGGCAAAGCTGAACTCGGTAACCTTTGCCCCAAGCATTGATGAGAAGAACAAGCAGGCCTTCATACAGAGCCTGCACCCCAGCTGCACCAGATGTACCCTGCTCCAGCCCTGGCCCTGGCCTGTGTGCATGGCTCCTGGCCATCTGGGATCCAGGTGATCCATGAACCTGGGCACACACAGTGAGACTTGTAGTCACATCCGTTGTGTTTGTGAGCGAACACACAGGAAGGAGGTGCCTGGGTCTCATGGGGAGAAATACTCCCAAATATAAAAATAACTCAATGCTTTGGCACCCTGTCAAAGACCCCTCCAGATACAAAAAACACTAAGTACTGAATGTGACCAGCAAAATTATTTTGCATATTTCACTGGACAGCCCATGAAGGTCACAATCCTGCTGTCCAGCACAAACACCTCTCTGTCCTGCTAAGTATTTCTAAAGTGTCTGGTGGCATTGTTATCCCAGCCCTGACTTTGTACCAGCACTAGGAAGGACAACTTTCTCCTCTGCCAGTGCATGCCAGCAGCTATGTTCAGAAGCCACCTGCACATCCCAAGTACTGGGCTACTGAGAGCCCTGGGCACAGGTCCTCCAGGCACAGAAAGCCTTCCAGGTTGGGAGCATTATTCTACCAGACCTGTATGTTTTCAGATGAGCAAAGGGGGGAGGATGAAAGAACTGATGTACATAATTTTAAAATTATTTCCTAATTTTCAAGAAGTTCACTATATAAATGAAAAAACCCACTCCATCTGCAATGGAAACTTTCTCCTTGGAGGAAAGTTACCTGTTATGTGCTATGATAGAAACAAGGTTGTGCCTAATTTATAATATGCTTCCTAACAATTTAAAAAGAGTTAGAGAAAGACATGGCTATTCCTCTGCAAGTATTTTTGAAAGTATTTCCATTTTCCAGCATTTATTCTAGATTTTTCAATTGTCATTTCCCTTTGAACTGCCATTTCCCTGATCAGCATGATCAGTTTTTCAAAGGCAACAACAAAAAAGAAATTTTTTCTTGAAAGAAAATTTTTTATTTGAAGTTAAGAATTTAATATTCCTGTTTTTTCAAGAAGGGAAAGATGAATTTAAAAATCTAAGCAAGTAGCAAATCCATGGAAAAACAAGCACTTTTGAAACCTATGGAAATTCAACTGAATTGCTGACCTTCAAAACTGCACAGAAAAAAGAGAAAAATAAACACCCATTTCTATTTTTTGGTGAAATTAGAAATTGCATGCCTCTGCACTCCCAGATGAATGTCAAGTCTTGCACCTCATCAGCATCTACCATTATTACTACTTAGCAATGGGTCTGTTGCAGATGAAGTGGAAGGTCGAAGGAGCCCGCTGGCCCTTGGCTGGTGTGTGCATCTCAAATCTAAATTCCAGCAGAGTCACAAAAGAGGACAAAAGGACACATAAGTGCAACAGAAAGGAACTGAACTCACAACAGAGCAACAGGGAAGAGTTGCTCTCCACGGGTATGTCTGAGATGCCTTTTATTCCTAAACTAGCCAATGATAATTGCACTGGCTTAGCTGCATGGAAGAATTCTGCCCAGCAGTCACTGGCTCACGGCAGCAAAGCTGAGCTCCAACTTCTTCAGGAGCAGCATCCTGGGCATCCACAACCTGGTGAGCCCTAAGCCACCACTGCCATCCCAGCCTCCCTGCCTCCTGTGCTGGCCCATGACTGGGCACTCCTCAGCACAAATGCTGGTTGCATAATGTTCCCTCATTAAAAACAGACAGGATTACAGAAAAGGAAGGGCTAAAAATACAGGCCTAATGAACCTGCTGAAAAGGCAGCTTCTTTGTGGGGTCCTAAGCCCCTGCTCACCTCATGGTGTCTCAATCTGTGAGGGTGTGCTCACTGCTGTTTTACCTAGGTCTAATATATGCATGGCAGGGTGCCCTTGGCTTTTTCTTTTTATTTAGTCTTTGACTTGACAGTGCTGGAACTTGCTTCCCTGTGAAACTGGAGAAGGAGGGATTGTTGTGTGCTGCTTGTTGTGTGCGTCAGGTTTTGCTTTTGTTTTGTTTCTATTCCTTTTATTGAGTTACCTAAAGAAATTCATCAGCTCCTGGCTGCTTGGGTGTCTATCTGATTCAGTTTGCTTGGGCACCAAGGTGTACCTCACTGCAAGGCCACCACACTGGTCACCACTGGGGAAGTGGTTTAGGACATTGCCAAGGGCAGCTGGTCCAGCAGAGAGACTTATTTTTACATCAGCTGAGACCTGGTCTTCATGGTTGTTTGCATCTGTAATTCCCTTGAAGAGGAGCCCCTGTGGTGTTTTGGGGATATTCTTCTGGACAATTTTAGGATGGACACATAATCTCTTCTCCCATCAGACAACAGACTGCAAAAACAGATGTTGGCCTGGTCACAAAATATATATACCAGAGAATTAAGAATCATTGTGACTTTTTGTGTCCATAGCAGATATCACACAAAACGGAGCTGGAAAAAACTTTTAAAGGCTATCTTGCCCTTCCACCAGAGAGGATCATCTGTGATGAAGGTGATGAGATGGTTATCTCAGCTGCTGCTAAAGCCTTCCCAAAAGAGCACTTGCAGATAGCAAACCATCCCAGTGGTGCACAAGTCTCACAACTGGAAAATTACTTTTAACGTCTCACCTAAATTCCCTTTGTTTCACTTTAGGCCTGCTGCTTCTTTTCCTGTCCCCAGCAGACATGAAGAACAGCTTATCCTTCCTCCCTGCAGTAGTCTTTCACATACTTGAAGGGTGTTAGCACATCTACCCGTCTTCAATTCCCCAGACTAAACAAACCCAACTCTCAGTCTTTCCTCATAGCTCATGTTTTCTAGCCCTCTGATCACTCTTATTCCTGCCCGCTGGACTCTCTCCAGTTGGTCAACATTATTCTTGAAGCTTGCTGCTCACAAGTGGATGTAGATTGATTCAACAGGTTACTTCAGGCCAAAGAACAAGGGGGAGTAGTTTCAAAGTTGGGAGATCATGACTGGGAATGACCTAGTCACTCTAGTTGTGGCAGCTCTGCAAAATTTGGCTCTGAGTCAGACTGGCAGTCTCACAGAGAAGCAGCAGATTCATAGATGGATATCAGCACCTCAGATTCATCCTGGAACCTAATGGGTAGCCGTAGAAGGGAAAGAAAAAACCCTCCAACACAAAAAATCCCACCACTAGAAAAGCCATAGTGGACTCACTTCATGATACTCTTTGAGATAAATACACAGTTAAATTTATTTCAGCTTCAGTTTCTGGATAGATTTATGATGAGTTCCTCTGAAGAGCATGTGACGAACAAAACAGTCTGTTAGCAATGCATTCAGGGACAAGTGATATTGTCCTGTTGTCCCAGCAAAGAAAATTCTTCCTTTTCATGTCCCAAAGCTTGCTGTCTGGGTGAGGGAATATGCTAGTGTGCCTACACTGCCTTTGTGGAAATTCCAGAGCAAACCCCGGACTAGTACGTAAATTGAGTACAGCAAAACCTGAGCTGTCCGCTGGAACCATGGCATATTGCCCTCTGAGCAGACAAGACACTGACACAGTTGTTCTGCTCCTGCTCCTGCCATTGGCTTGGTGGCCAGCACTGGGATCTTTGCTGTGTGTTTCATTGCATGCTGTGGATGTGCCCCAAGGAGCTTGTTGGGTTTGTGGGAAAGATTCTCACTCCCAGAGTTATTTTTCAAGGCAGCAGGGTTTCTGTCTGGTTTCATTGTCATGTTGCAAACTTTGTTCCCCTGGAAATTGCTCTTTCCAAACTCTAACCTTAACATCCCTCAAAGAGCTTGCCCTTTTTAAGCCAAAATCCTTAGATTCTGTCGAGTGAGGACAATGGAAGGACGTGTTAAAACAGCAACACTGCTACACCTCAGGCAAGGCTCAGCTCCACTCTTTTCTGGGGAGCTGCTCAAATACATACTGGCTAGGATTTGAGCCAAGATTTTTTTCAGTTAATATTTGCAAAATTTAATCACAACAGCCCAGATGCGACATTGCCTTAATCCCATTGAACTGTTCCTTAGTCTGCAGCAAGCGCCTCCGGTTTCAATTAGACAATTCATGGTTAGAGGCAGTTTTGAATAAGAAGGGATCAAAACCTGATTCTGGAAACCTGGTTGTAGAATCCATTCATCCAAACTGAAGTTGAATTTCAGCTGTCCAGTCCACAGCATATTATAAAAAGGGAAGTTTTAAATAAACACTGTATTGGGCCATTGTAGCAAAAGACTGCGAAGACCAAACTTCATTAAAGAGAAGAGTAGACTAGCTCTTTGCAAAAGAATTTCCCCAAAACTCCCTCTTTAAATGAGAGATCAAACCTGGAAAACAAGCCATACCTACCCCAGGAGGCGGGCTTGCCTCCTGAATGCCAGATAATAACAAATGATGTGTCTGTAATCCATAGCAGAGATGCAAAGGCATTTTCTTTGACATCAAATGCTAAAGAGGGAGTGAATAGTTCTGTAAAGTGCTTTTTCCAATGCAGGGTGAAAAATCTTTCACCAGAGAGAAGATGATCTCTGGGGATGGTTGTTAGTATCTTTTCATTCCACATTACCATGAAGAATCCAACTGTGTTTATGTACCTAATACTGAATAATTTCAGGAAAAAAAGAGATTCAGCTACAGCTAAAGTGAGTCAATAAAAAAGACATACACAGGAAAGGGGATTAACTGAATGGGGAAAAGCTAGGAATCAAGGGATAACTATACCTTTTTGCACCGAGCATTTTTAACTCAGCCTGAAAACTCCTTTCAAATGCAAGGCAAAAGAGGGATAACCCCACATCCTCCTAGAGGGCAGCCACAGTGATATTTGGAGAGCACTCCTAACAGCAACAGCACAGCATAGGGTGGTCAGGGAGAATCAGGATCCATGTGCCTCCAGTGGAAGGAAATGAATTCCAGCAGAACAGAATTGACTCTGTTATAATTTGATCAGACCACTCTATATCACTCCTCCACAAATACCAAATGCCATCCAGAATGACCTTCTATTCAACCAAATAGTCTGGGCTCGATCCTGTACCTCACCAAAAGTTTAAAGGGCAAGCTTAAACTTACAGTAGGATGTTTTAATTCTCTGTATTAATACTACCTTTAAAAAAGTGCAGCAGGTTTTATTCCCTGGTTATTTCCTAAGGCCACATGTTGGCTCAGCAATGCTGTGTTTTACTGAAACACCTGCTCTTTGCAGGCTCGGCAGACCGAAGGACAAGTTAATTAGGTAACTTACCCAAAGGTCACATGGTGAGTAAAGTAGGATTAGCACTCAAGTTCCTCCTGGCAACTAGTCCTGTGCTGTGACAATTAGAAAAGGTTAACCATCCTCTTTTAGCTTTTGTTTTCCATCTTCCAGAATGGTGCAGCACGTAGGCAGGGCTGGGCTGTGTTTCATTGCCTCTGCACTATTTTGGAAAAAATCCCACAAAACAAACAGAAAACTCACCCCAAAAAGGGCTTTGAAAAGTCATCATATCAGGTAGGATATGGTGCTTGAAAGGGAATGGAGCAAAACGGTGGATTAAGCTAAGCACACTGAATATGAATTCTGGAAAATGCCCCGCTCCCTCGCTAATCCCCACGCGCAGCCCTTGCACGCCCGCTGCTCTGTGACACTGCCATACTGCTGCCTGCCTCCTGCTCAGAGGGTGCCCTGGCTCCCCCTGCCCCTCTGCCCTGCAGGCAGAGGTGAGCTGCCAAATATTGGTGAAGGGTGTTACACGTCTGTGCACCTTCAGTGCCATTTTTCTCCTCAGCTGGACTGGTCTGTCCATGCCATGTTTCAGCAGACGTGCCTGGGAGCACAGGGCAGCTGTTTTCCAAGCACACTGGTCCTCACCCTCAGCTCACTGGTGTCTTCTCCAGCCTGTCCTCACCCTGCCTTGCCTATAGCCCCACACCCTGGTACTTGTAGCCTATGAAGGGGAATCTATGCTGCAAAGGAGCACTGGCCTCTGTCCCTCCTTGTCCTTGTGGGGGAGCTTGTGGTATCCTGGGCTGTCAAACACCCTGTAACTCAGCTTGGGTCCTTGTGGGTTGACACCTGATCTCCCACAAAATGACTGATCCCTCTCAATGAGCTGAGGGACAGACAGGTCTCTATCTTCTTTGGGGGCAGCTGTGAAGGGACAGAGTGCTGGTCTTCCTTCTTTGGGGCAGTTTTGTGCTGCTTTTTGCAGGAGAGCAAAAGTAATCGAAAGGACTTCTGGCCATGCCAGGGCACACAGTCCCTGCAACCCCAACTTGGCAGAATCCAAGTAACAATACCATAACAAAGAGGTCCTTGAGGCCATATTTTGGGACCACTGGCTGTGGCCTCTCCTCCACCAGCATTAGTAAAAGGAGTAAATGGAAATGTGTCTTATCTTGGAGAGTAGTGATGGATTTTGGCTCTGGCTGGGGATGAAGTGTGTGCTGCCTGATGACTCTGTGCACTTAGCTCCCAAAGTCATCCCCTTAGGACTTCCCATTGTCCTAAGCAGCAGCCTTGGGGAAAAGGGATTTGTCTGTTTCCAAGCAAGGACAGCAGGTTCCTTCCAAGGGAAGTGCATCTCCTGAGTCCTTCTCCAATTCTTTGAGTCCTGCACCTCCCTTCTCCTCTTGGTGGTGAGCAGATGTGAAGATTAACTGCTTATCATATTGCTGGAGTTTGCTGAACACGTTTCACCCACAACCTTCAGCAGCAGTGACGTGGGATGGTCACTTACCTGCCAACAGTATCAGAAAGCACATTCCACACCAGGCAGAATACGTGGGAGGAGTGCTGCAGTCCCCTCCCCTGCTATAAATACAACCTTAGGGTAAGGGTTTGAAATGGAAAAACCCCATTCACACGGTGTTGTGCAATGGCAGACAGTAATTTCTCTGCTTGCCAACAGCTTTAGATTCAGGTGTCTTTGTCATGTGAGAGTTTACTACATCATTCACTAGAAGCAGCAGTTTCAGCATTGCCCAGGGACAATGTCCCAAGATTTTAGCTGTTCAGGATAGGTGTAACTTAAATTAGCAGCTATTGAGGGTAATCAAGAAAGTGAGATCTACTTCTAGAAGGACAACTTGACTTTAAAAATGCAGCTTGTATTTACTGTGGCTTAGAAAAAACACCTGTTTAAACTCGGCAGATCTGACTAACAGTGGGCATGTTTTGGGCACTGACCCGTTAATTCAAAGGGTGGGGCTTTGCAGTCATTAAGAGCAATCAGTAACTGAAACAATGAACGAAAACCAGCATTTTCTTTAACCTGAGGGTAGGAAGGAGGGTGAAGATCCTGACTAAAATAAACCTGTGACAGACACACTCTCATTCCCACTTGCTGGCCTTCTGACATGTCCTCCACTGAGAGGCAAGAATCTCAAGATTCATCAATTATTTCTGTTCCTAAAGAGATCCTTAGCACTGAATGGTATCTGATGACCCTGGCCTGGCCAAAGGGTCCACAGCAAGACATTATAATTAAAGTAGAATGCTCCCATACAGAAAAAAAAATGTACTATTACCTCTGAGAATAAAGCCTTGATTAAAAGCCTAAGAAGGAAGAAACTGTCTCTAAATGATTTCACCAGCAAGCAGTGTTGAGGGGCTTGGATGTTTTGCCACCTCCTTCTCCCTTCTTGCAGAAAGGACAGAGGGAGCTTTTCTGCCCATCTGAACTTCAAGTCTCCTCCAGCCAGCTCCTGGACCAGTGTGGTCTTCTCACAGGTGTTTTCAGCATGGTCTTTTTTTTTTCTCTTTCATAAACTGCTGTGCAAGCAGGACAGATTTCTGATCAACAGCTATGTCTATCTGCCTTTCTCTGAAAGCAACTATCTATGTGTCACCTAAAATAAGCAACTGAGGCTACCCCTCACCTTCATCTCTGAGGACATCACCGAGGCTGTGAAACCTTGGCTGGCTGCCCATTCCCAGGGCCAGCCCTGGCAAATGTAATTCTCATCAGCTCCATGGATTAGCATTGTCTGTCTCAGCAGCTCAAACGGCTGGAATGCCAATTTACATACAGCTACTGAAACAGGCAGCAACATCCTCCACAGTCAATAGGCTCAGGAAATATTCCTGGTACCTGTGATGGTATCAATCAATCACCAAAAAGCTAAATGGCAAAAGCATTTGGATATGAAACATGCTGTGTAGAATCTACAGTGTCTTGACTTTGTGCCGAACACTTAATACTTTTGGAGAGCTCCTGTGTTATGGGACTCCCTGAGTCACATAGAGCCCTTGCTCTGTCACAGCCATGTATGGCCACTTGAGACTCAGTAATGTGACATTAAAGGTCACCAGCACCATAGAAAATACTTTAATATACAGTTATTTTTAAAAGAGCAGATCTATCAAAACTAGTAGTTTTCTCGACATCAAAGACTCTTTACTGACATTCAGTGAAGCATGTCTCTTTAGATCCTAGAGAAAGGAATGAGCCTCATAAAATAATAAATATCTTTGCATTTCATCTCTTGATGCCTCTATCTATGGAGGTATTTATACAGCCCCCATAACTGGTCTCTGGGTATTTGCCAAACCTGATTAAAGTATAGATCTACTAAAGAGACATGATTTGTCTGCATAACTCACCTAATTTTCTTAAAACAGCTTTCTGAAGGAGAGACAAACCTGTTAATGCAGTTAGTCAAAGAACATTTTGCTGCAACAAGGGTTTTTTTCCTGTTTAGCAGGATGTTGCTTGTTTGGTGCCATGTAATTTAAGAGTTATCTCTCAAGATATGACAGGAAAACCAATCAAAATACCAGGAGCCCAAAATTTGACTATATTTCACAACTTTTTGCAGAGGAGTTCATATGCCTGAGTCTTTTGTCACTGTTGAATTCCCCATGGGGCAGGAATATTAACAAGAAAGGTGTGTATTACTTGCTCTTATAATCCTCTTTGCAGAGAGGTTGTACTAATGTCCATGACACAATCTATGGTCTACTCCAACCATACCCAGCTGCCCAAAGGAGGTTTTTGCTGACATGGTGAGCAGCCCTGAAGGTGCTCTGAGCAGTGGGACGTATTTGTGACAGCCCCAGGGGTCATGGGCAGTGCAAAGGCAACATGGGGAAGAGCAGACCCTCTTCTGCCCACTGAGCTTTGGAGCAAAGAGCTGCCTGTATTTCAGGCCATGGCAGTCCCTTGCATAAGAGCCTTGTCCATCCTTGGTGTGCCCAGTTTTGCTTCACCTGCACAGCAAAGGGGACAGGTTCACCAAGACAGGGGTGGTGGGCTGGAGAACCCTCTCCCTGCTCGCCAGGGCCTGGGGTGACCCCATCTGTGGACTGGTGGTCCATGTTCACCTGAACCCAGGCACCATCCTCACCTCCCAGAGAGAGGAGCAGCCTCCAGTGAGGGGCTGGCTGCAGGGGGCTCTGGGGACAGCCCACTACAGCCAGGGGAGCCTGGGGAGGGTGGCTTTTATCCCCTCTTATCAGTGCAGCAGAGGTTACTCCTGCTGAGAACTTGGCAGCTCGGCAGCCTGAGGCCTGGCTGATGAGGGCAGAAGGGATTAGCATACAAAATCTCTTTGGGGAAGATGTCCCCTGAAACTGGAAGCATATCATCATGTCACTGTAGACCAATCAGGCAGCACTAGGCTGCCACAGCCTCATAACTCTCCTTTCACTGGAGCACAGCCCTTCCCTGGGCTTGAGGGCCTCCCAGCTCTCCCTGTGCTACAGGATGCCCTGCAGGATGTCAGAGCTGACAGCCCCACGGGTCCGTGGGAGCTCCTGGCACTCCAGGCTCCAGCAGCCCTCACACCTCTCACTTCATCCCAGCTGCCATCCTAGTATGGATGTCCAGGGGGGACATCCCCATTCCCAGGCTGCAAATGCAGACTTTGGGCTGCGCTGCTGAGCCTCCCTGCATACCCATGCCCTGCCACTGGATGAGGAAAGGAGGGCAAGCACTGAGCCCCACCACTAGCTAAATGTGATGGTTGGTGATTCTGCAAAGGGAGAGGGACAAGCTGTTACCTTCCTGAGAAGGAAAGGCCACTGCCTTCAAAAGAAAGTAAACAATTACTGAGGATTACTGGGCAAACTTTGTACACTGGAGCATGGGAGCCAGCAGCACTGCAAAACCTCACCTCACCTTGCAATGCCACTGTCTCCCTTGTTTTTCAGAACAATACACTTGCACTTCCAGGAGAACCCAAATACCAGGATACCCCAGCCACTGACTTGGAGATGCCACTGACAGCCACAGAGGGCCTCAGGATGCCATGAAGATCTCCTTGTTGAGTTTTCTTTTTGCGGTGTTTTCATCCCATAGAAAGCTGGACTGCCAAAACCAGACACAAAACTTCCCAAAGCAATCCCTTTCAGGCTCTGACTTAGCACAGCCCTGAGCTCCCCAACCATTTTCAGGGGACTTTCATAGCAGATGCACCTGGGCCACAGCCAAGCTGGCATGAAGTCTGCATGAATCTTGAGACATTTTATGACCTTAATAGTGTTCAGCTGAAATAAGTGGTGCTGTTTACAGCCCAGGCCCAACCTACCTAAAAGCATTTCTTGCTGGGGCACCAAGTACGTAAATGCTCTCACCTCTCTGTCATTGACCTTTCTGTGGGAGGAGAAGCGGTGCAGAGGCATGTGGATAGCAGAGCACTCTCATGTGAAACTGTGCCGGCACCATATCCATTACGAGCTCCTGCCCTTGTTCTTAGAGGACAAGCTGCAGTAATAATATAGCCCAGTGGACATTTCCATCATGAGATCATGATTTCTTCTCTGGGAGACGCAGCAGCACGTTACGATTTACTGGCCTTTAGCTGACCCATACCAGTTTTGTCTCTGTAGTAATATAATGCTGAAAAGCTTTCTGCAGTGAAAAAGCAGTGACCACACTTTTAAACAGAGATTCCACTTTTACACCTGCAGAAAAGGACTTTTGTCTTGCATGTAAGAGAAACTACAGTTTTATACACTGGATTTTTATATGCCTGATTTATGCTTCCCCTCAGACATCTCTGAAGGCCAAATACTTGGACTGACAACCATGAAAAAATTGGGAGCACAGGGACAAAAAGCAAATGCTAATTTTGCTACTGAGCACCCTGAAAGGGAGATTTATACTTTTGAAAATGCCTAAAAAGAAAACTCATGATGTTGTGAATAAAGTTTAATATATTGTAACCAGGACAAGGCATGATTGTTGATTCATTTTGATGCAATATAATCATACTTGTTTTAATAGAGTCAAAGGGAAGAAATTCACAGAGAAGTGCAATGGATGACTCAAGTTTTTGTCATTTCAAAACAATACAAACTGCAGAATTTATTGCTGTATAATCAAGTTTTTATTAACACCAAATATAATCAGATAACAAAGTCTATCTCCTAAGTATTTTCTCAAAACACAGTCTGGCCAAAGTTTTTCCCTCAGTTTTGTTCTGCTCAGATCCCAGGCTTCATGAAAGTGGTTCATGGTAAGAAAATTACATTCTACAAAGAGAGTTCTAAAAAAATTCTATCTATTTAGCTGATCAAAGAGACAGCTAAGAGACAACTTGATTGGGGTTAAAAAGTGTCTGCACAAGAAAGTATCTAGATAGAGAGTTTCTTTACTCCAAAATGTGGAAACTGAAGTGCAAAAAACAAAAGAAATGAATCTCTAATAGTGAGGGTGTTAGCACTGGGGGAGTTTCTCATGAGACGTTCAGATTTTTCATTGTTTGAAGTCCTTGGCCAAGAGTGGATTTTTTTCTAAAAACTATGTCTGGTCCAATCATAGATTATTTGTGGGGACAAATAAGAAAAGAATGATAGTGTGAAATGCAACTGCCCATGACTTGGCTGGATCAGATCCCCTCTTTAGGCATTCACAGAACTCTTCCCAGGGCCTTGAGACACTGCTGTTGACCAAAGCTCCCTTTTCTCCATGACCTGCCTCAAAACACATCTAGGCCACTGACTTTGCTTGATGTCCTGTAGAGATGAAGCCTCAAACACAACTGTTTTGTGTTCCAGACACCACTTTCAAAGCACTCCATTCTTCAGGACCACATGTACCTGGGAAATCTGGTACTTCTTTGTAAGCGTTTAGAGCATGTCACTGATGTTTTGAAAATGTGGGTTGAAATGGGATTCAGGAACAACTGAGCTCTTTACTCAGTACCAGAAATGCACAGAAGATAAAATTCAAATAAAAAGCTCTGCACAGATACTTCAATATCCTCTCTGTGGTGGGGTAATATTAAATTTCAACCAGTTCCTCTGCTAGCTCTGCTGATAAACCAGACTTCCTCCTGGTACAAAATCACACTGGATCCTTCTCTTTCCTCCATGAAGATTATTCTAGGTCCTTGGAAAAATCCCACAAGAGTCTTCTTCGTTATTTTAATCCCCTCTGTTCTTTGCCCTGTCCTATTTTCATTCTCCAGTCCCTCTCTTTGTAGATAGGAGCTGCGTTCCCACCAGCGTCATTAACATATCAATTGTTTGCTCAGAGGACGGTCATTATGACTCTGTTCCTCCCTGTTATTAGTCCTTGCCCTTAGATTGGTGCTAAAGGCCTTGTCAGCAAAGACAGAAACAGAAAACACTGCAGGATAGAGCAATGACCACAGCAACAACATCACATTAATCAGGGTCTGTAGCCTGTGCAAAGACGAACTTCCCAAACAAACAAACTGCAGGATGCAAGGGACCATCAAGTTCCCTTCCAGCCCTGGAACTAGAAACTCTCCGATGTTTGCTCCCAGACCTCCCTTCTCCAGGTGAGAAAATGAATCAGCTGGCAGCAAGGTAACTCTGCATAACCCATTCACAGGACTATCGATGCTTACTGTCAGGGTGCATGATAGAGAAAAGGACTTCTGTGTTACCTAAAGAATTCAGTTTACAGCCCTCATGGGGCTGATGATTTGCATTCCCCCACCTTAGGGAACATACATGGGACAGATGGGGCTGAGAAGCCAACTTTTCAGATGTCACAGGACTTCTGAAAAATAGGCTTATTGACGTGTTAGGGAAGGAATAATAATAATACTGCTTCACTTATATTCAGCATATATGTATTTATATAATTTAAAAAAAATAAATAAATGTGTATATATATAAAATGTGTCTCAAAATCTGTTCCAAGAACACTGACATGACTGTAGTCTTGGGAAGCCAAAATGCACATGGAACACCTTCACCACTGTTGATTTGTCAAGGTGTTCAAATCCTCTGGGTGTAAAATGTACCTTTGAAGTAATTGGCTCAAACTCAGTCACTCACAGTTGCAGCTGCCTCAGGATAACAGCAAGTTTGGGGTGCACAGCATGGACAGCATTGAGGTCATGCACACAAACATATTTACATTCACCCCCATCACTTGTTGAGAGGCTAGGAATTGCTTGTGAGTTATTCTAGGGGGGAAAATAAGAGAAATATAACTTCTGAGATAGAAATTTTCTCTGGAAAAACATAGGAATTCAGGAAAGGGGACAGTTAAAAACTGATGCCTGCTTACCTTCCTGTCTTACGTTCTTCCCCTCCCATATGTCCAGGAAGTTAAAAATCTTGGGCTGCAGTGTGAGGACGATACCAAGGGGGACTTCATGTCACTGCTGTGCAGCCAGGAGGGTCTGTGGGCCTTTCTGAGCGGGTGCACTGCTGGCAGAGGTCAGCACCAGAGCAGCTCTGTGCAAGGGTGTCAGCAGGGCACCAGCTGGCCTAGGCACTCTGCCTCTCTCTCCATGGCTGGAGACAGTTCTTCAGCACAGGGGGACTCCAGGCTTGGCCACATCATGGGCTCTACCCAGAGGTCAAACAGCTGAAATGTAGCCACGGAAAAGCTGCAGGGAATGGAGCATGAGCTGATGTGCTGACTGTGCTCACTGACCAGCAGAGACTTCCATCCCTGCCTTTCCTGGGAGGCAGGATGTGATGCAGGAAGTTCCTGCTGTACAAGCCCAGGGCAGCCAACAGTGAAGGAGGAGACTGGGGTAACAGGTGCTGCTGGTGCACTGAATTATCAGCACGGAGGCAGTCTGACAAGAATGATCAGGACTTTCAAGGGGACATGGTGGGAATGCCACCAGCTGCCAGAAAGGACAACCAAAACAGAGTAGTAATTTCTTCCCCATGGTTCATGTTTGCCTTTTCACTGAGGCACAGGGCATGGGACTGTTCATGCTGCAGGGTTGATGATGTAGCTGTGGAAGACTGGAGATTAGCAGGCAGCTGGGGTGTCAGATCAAAGAGCAGCTTGCCTCTCCAGGAGAGACCTCTGGATGTGTGCAGACATGGACTCCACTGTGGAAGCTACTAGGCTTGCAGGGAGAGCAAAAGGAGATCTCCCTGGGACGGAAGCCCACTGTTTTCAGTTTGTGGTCATGGCACATTTGTTTGCAAAGCAATATTCAGCCAGCCACAAGCCACAAGGTTCAACCTGCTTGGACTGTGTTTCAGGAACTTTAAACAAACAATCACCAAATCATGAGATAAGGAAAAAATAAAATTTCCTGGAGAAATACTCTGAGACATGTAGAAGATAGCCAAACTCTCATAAATAAAAGTGTGAGCTCCCAGATCTTCTCTGTGTAGTCATGTTGAAACTCAGCCTTTGGCTTATTGCAGGCTACTGGAACCCACTGCTGGGCTAGAGCATGCAGTGCAGGGTATGGCCCAGCCTGCTGGGACACACATTGCCCATGGGGGCAGGATCCAAGTCCTGGTCAGCACTTTCCTTGTGCCTGTGTGTCCCTGTCCTGCAGATCAGCGAGATCAGCCTATGTGTGAGCAAGACTATGACTAATGCAGGCAATCAGAGACTTGGAGATGGAGTGTGATCTTGATCCTACAGATGTTCTCTTAGCAGTGAAATCAGGTGACTTGTTTATATAAAGCAGTGCAGATAAGAGACACCTCTTTCTTGGGAGAGAAATGGCAAACTACCAAGGGGGAATGCATGGCCTGACATAGAGAGGGTGATAGGAGCCAATAGGAGACCTGGATCCTCTTCTCATCTCAATCACTGACTCATGGTCATGTTGAATAGGGCACTTATCTATGGACCAGCTCTGAATTTAAAATAGTATTATTTAAAATAAATATTTACCATCTATCCTGGCACTTGCTACTGACTTTTGAAACTATCACTAGTTGCTAATCTTACTAAAATACTTCTCCACGAACCCATCTTGGTTCTTCTGTGAATGAGCTCTTCCTTGAGTATATCTGTGTTTCCTCTTAAGAGTGTTGGTGAGGTTTGGCTGTTGGTTTTGACAGCTCCAGCCTCTTTTTCCAAAGTCTATTCCCACTGGCTGAAAAATCAAAGCCTCTCTGAAGAGCAGAGTAGACAGTTGACAAACAGAGAAACTATTGCAGAGAGCAAGAAAAGACAGAGCTGGAGGTGTTAGGAAAGATTTCTTACTGGTCATCACCACACAGAGTCTGTCTTTCTAATGATGGGCTGCACTTTCCATCCCTATCAGTTAGTTAACCTCCCTGAGTGCTGACAAGAAGGTGACATTACCAGGTATAAAAAAATTCACACATATGAATGTGATTTCTAGGTAATTCAAAGCACATAACCAATTTCCTTAGAGAAGTTTGCAGTTCAAAAGGCTTTCACTGAGATGTGACATGTGGCCACATCTCAATGAAGGGTTTTCTAAAATTACAATGGTTAATCAAATATAAGATTCACACCAAAAATAACAGAAAAAAAAAAGGAGAGAAAGAAAGAGAGTAATATAATGAGTGTCAGTATATCTTTATTTGTAGAGGACACTATCATGTCCAATGTGTAGGAGTTGAGTGCATCATTAGCAAGTTTGCTGATGATGCCAAACTGATGCTGTTGACTCTCTAGAGGGACAAGAGGCCTTGCAGAGGGATCTAGATAGATTGAAGCATTGGGCTATGATTAATGCAATGAAATTTAACAAGCTGAAATGCCAGAGTAGTGCTGAGCACAAGTATAAATTGGGAGAGGAGCTCCTTGAGAGAGCAATCTGGGGGTGTTGGTCAGCAGCAGGCTCAGTGTGAGCCAGCAGTGAGCCCAGCAGCCAAGAGGGCACCACATCCTGGGAATCATCAAACACAGCACAGCCAGCAGGTCAAAAGAGGTGATTATCCTAGTGCCTGCTGCTCTTGAGCACTTGAACCTTGAGCACTGTGTGCAGCTCTGGGCCACACAGGGTAAGAGGGATGTGAAGGTCCCTGGATCCAGATAAGGGCAACAAAGCTGGCAGAAGGACTGTAGGGAACGTGCTATGAGGACTTGTCTAGTTTGGAGAAAAGAAGTCTGAGGGGTGATGTCACTGGTCTCTGCAGCTCCATGAAAAGGGAAATTGGAAAGGGAGACACTGACCTCTGCTCCTTGGGATGCAGGGATAGGACGTATGGAAGTGGTTGAAAACTACATCAGGTGAGGTTTCGACTGGATATTAAGGAAGCATTTTTGTACTGGGAGAATTGTCATATACTGAACAAGCTGTCAGAGAGGTGGTCAATGCCATTTAAGAAGCATTTGAGCAATGCCCTTAACAATACCTTAATGCATGGTTTAACTTCTTTAGCCCTGAATTAGTCAGGCAGTTGAACTAGATGACCATTGCAGGTCCCTTCCAACCGAAAAAGTCTATTTCCCTATTCCCTAGTAGTATAACTAATGTCCTTATTGGAGCCACAGTCAGGGCTTTCAGTGCTGTTTGGAAGACAAATATCTGGTTACTTCCCTGGTAGGAAGTTCTCTGGAAACATTCCAGACAGCAGGTATTTCTTCAGCTATTTGGACCTGAAGAAACTGAGGCTCACATCCTCTGGAAGCAGGCAAGAGGAGGGCTGAAACACAGTTACTCTTCCTTTCTCATTCCTGTCATTTTTGCTTCCTTACCTCAGGACTCAGGCCTAGGTGAGCAGCTGTGTCACATGCAGAGTGTGTGGTATTTATAGTTAACTGGTGTTGTGGCCTCCAATAATACAGAGCATCAACCCTGTGAGCTGTATATGCAGACTTGAGGCACTTCTGCTGCTGCTGTTTGCGTCAGCACGAGTCAGCAAATGATTTTTGGATGGGGATGTGATGGTTTCAAGTTTGGGTTTACGAGGTGTCAAAGATGTCAGTAGTGTGACCAGAACCTGCTGATAATATTCATCCCTGATGCCTGCCAATGTCACTTATTGCTTGCAGAGCTTTAGGGCCGTTCTTTGCAAACAAGCAGGTGAGTAGTGATCACTGGGACAGGGGAAGCAGAGGAACAAAGCAGCAGAGGGGGCAGGACAGGGATGCTGCCAACAGACAGACAAACTTACCCTCTACTGACCAGGGAAACACCCTGCCCCAGCTAAGATTAAGTGAGTATTTATAACTGATGCCACTGAGCTCTGTTTCAGGTTCCTGGATGCCATTTCAGCCTTTATGAGGAAGGTGAAAACCACAGTCTCCAGTGACAAACATGGTCACCAGTTGTGTTCCATTGGATGTCTTTACTGCACTTGGACACATGGCTGTAATTGCACTTGTATTAATTTTGCTCACAAACGACCTGTCTCTGCCATGTAAATCTTCAGTGACTGTGGTAACTGTACCTGCAAATAAGGAGCCTGAGTTTGTAAAGCTGCCCAACTTTGTTTGCTCACATCTTCCTTAGTCAGCAGACTTTATCTGTTTTGTGATGTATGAGGAGTGCACACAACACCTGGTGAGTGCATGAACTGCTGTCATCCCTGCACATCTCTGGCACACCACACACACAGTTCTCAGCTCAGAGCACACCAGCACAGCTCTGGGGCAGCTGCAGGCCACTTCTTGTGGGCCCTCTCACAACACCTAAAACAGTAGCAAAGCTGGGTTTTGTTTGGCTTTTTTGTGAGATAACCTCTGAAAGAAGTGGGGCCATGAAATCACAGCCTTTGCAAAGTATCCAAACTCTGCTGGTAGCATACAGCATCAGTCATAGATTGTCTCTGCAATGAACCAGACTCTCACAAAGCCAGTTGTTCTGTTTCCATTGTCCAACACTGAAAAAAAAAAGAAGAAAAGCACCATTAAAAGAATGTGATGCGCACAAGAGGCAGGGCATGTTGAATTAATTTTTAAGGTATTGGCCATATGGTCATTTCCATCTCAGAAAACTTGTGTTCAGCAGGATCCCAAGAGCATGCACAGACAAAACGAATGATAAATGAGCATCTGCTTGCTTAAAACCCAGTGTTTGACATAGTTTGTTTTCTTAAGAAATTAAAACACATTTTGGCAGTCTCCATCCCATTCCAGAAGGGGACTAGTATCTCTTCCTTTCATTTTGATTAAATGTTTGCTTTGATAAAATACTTAGTAATATGATTTTTTTTAAAGTTAACTCATTCACAGAAGAGACTTGACTAATGGAGGAGGATGGAGGAGGATTTATACTTTAGGGGGCCTCTGCCATTTCTTTACTCTTTGTCCAGGCAGTCAAGGAGGCTTATGAGTTTCTCAAGAAACTTAAGTTACTTTAAGGAGAAGAGATTACTGTTCAATTAAAGCCGATCAAAAAATTTCTCCTCTGGTTTTATATCATCCTAATGGACAACTGAAATGTCCACAAGTACTGCCAAGAAATTGCCCATTAATCTCTGAAGTGGTGCAGGTGTGTTTCTTAACACAAAGGGCATCCTGTTTAAGGAGGCTGGAATTGCCACTAATACACCAAACGGCTGCCACGCATTTCAAACTTCCTCCTTCAGTGTGCATGGCCTTTCAGAGTTTCCCCACAGGTAGGCTCCCATCAGCAACAATTAAGACCAAAAAAAGCTAATCACACTGCATTCCCAAGGGTTTCTAACTGAACATGAAAAGCCTATTGGAATGCACTAATGGTTTTTCTATTTCAAAAGGAAACTGATTATTTGGCCCGGCCCAGCAATATGAAAATTCAGTGGACAAGAAAGAATTTTGTGAATAAACAGTGAGAAGTATTTCATTTGGCACCAGCAAGCAGAACCCTGGAGAAGCAGCCATTTTGCTGAAATATGGTATTTATGCTACTTTGACATTGCACTTTGTTTAAATACATTAAGATAATTTAACCACATCTGTAAGAGGCCGAAATGTGTGCTGTTCAGCCTTTCCCCATCTGCCAAATGTGTGGCCTTGTGTGTGATTTCAGAGGGAGTCAGAGGAAAAGGCGCCAAGTGTGCTGCCTAGCTGGATAGCTTTCATTTGGATGCCTGAGAACCAGAGAAATGGTGCAAAGACTTCTGTTGGCCTCAGGAAGCCTCAGGTTGGTCCAAGGATGCCACAGTGCAGTATGAAACACTAATGAAACACACCAACATTTACATAGAATCCACTTCTGGCATTCTCTCACCATAAAATTAAATGAGATCTGATAGTCTGCTAAAAGATCCTCTCTTTGAAAATATTAGTTTCTATCCATCCTACTCCATCTGGGCATGGTGTTGCTTTAAAAAGTAGGATGGATTTCAACAGGAGGGAAGTCTGTGTACGAGGTTATTATTTATATCAAGAAATAATAGCTCTAACATGCCAGGGCGCGTTACAAAAATTGACTATTGAAATGGACAGGATAAATTTTGCTTATGCAAAACATTCTAATCATTTTTTCCACCCAGAAATGTAAAAAAGAAGTCTGAACTCTGCACTGTAACTTGCTATATAAATAATATAATGGTGCTACCAGCAGGGTTACATTCCCCTTCTTCAAGGAAGGCCAACTCAACATGAGCTGAGTACTGCAATAAAGGACTGAGGGGAGGCTTACAACTATGAAACTTCTCTCAACTCTGACCTGCTTTTAAGGCTTGCACCCTTAAAGAATTGCTAAACAGGAGACAAAAAGGAGCAAAGCAGCACAACAGCTCAGTAACACAGCTGCCTTTGCAGGAAGGTTTTCTTCAGGTATGCAGTGTAGCTGGACTGTGAAGCAGTTCAAGCAAACTCATTGGACTGTGCATTGCAAGAGCCTCAGCAGCACTCACAGAGAGCCAGGCACCTCATCTCAGCCAAGAGACAGGAACTTCATAAGCTGGACAGGTATGACTGCAGGCTCTGCTTCCATCTCCTGCTCAGGTGGGCTGGGCTGGGCGAGCAGGACTCAGAGCAGCTGGCCAAGCTGAATCCTTACTGGATGAGCAAAAGTCATCCAGACTCGATGCTGAGAGTGAAAGCAGACTGTGATGCAGGGAAAACAGAGTGCATCCTGCAGTATGCTCCCAGCATCCTCTGAAGAACCACTATGCCATGGAAAGCACCTAAAAAATGAGGATGCTTGCAGAATCATGTAGCAGAAAGGGAGCAAGTAAAAGCAGAGATGTCCTGTTCACTGCCCACTTCACAGCCTTTCCTAACTTTCTCACTGGTTTCCTTTTCTAGCTGGAAACTTCTCATGCTTAGTTACCAGCTGAGGCCACATAGCAAAACATATGCGTAATGCATTCGTGCATATAGAGCTAATTACATGCTCCACTGGTTGGCTAAAGGAATTCACACATCCCACCAGCCAAATAGTTTTGGACCAAGGAGCTGAAAAGCTAAGGAGTCGGCATTACACTAGCTAAAATTTTCAGTAAAAGCATGACTAAGAGAGGAAAAAACACACACATCCAGGAAAAGTTTGAATGCCCCTTAGAAATGAGCCATCTGAGCAAGTTTTGTTACAGATGATGTCCATATGGTATTTTGCAGGCAGGTGTGAACTTGCTCTGTCTGCATTCAGAGCTGGCCGAGCACAAGGAAGTCTTGGACAAGTGAGGTCATTAACTTAGGTTGTGCATGCTGTTAACACAGCCACACAACTCTTCAGCTGGGGCACAGGGAGACCTTCCTTATGCCTGCCTGTGTAGCAGATATTCATCCAGGAGCATCCCCTTTTACACTGGCACTTCTTTGCAGAGAATGGGGCTTTGTTTACGAGCCGCCGACTATTCACAGATGGAGAGACCAAGAAGGAATTCAGACACGATCCTATTGCATGCAGCCCTCTGATTGTTGTTGGACTAAATGGTCAATAATTGCATGAAGTCACAGCTAAGTCACCAGGCTAAGACTTTTTCAGAAACCCAAAGGTCTAAAAGTCAGCTACTAAATCCATATGCAGGCACTTCAAAAAGGCAGCTTGGTTTGCAGAGCAGCCAAGCCTCCCAGCTCTTCTCAGAACTAGTTTAGATGTGCAGCCTTTGTGAAAACCACCTTTCAGGTGTGTGGTGATGGGGTGTCAGGCAGCCTGCAGTAGACACCAGCATTGGCACATGTAATACTGGTGTGATGTGAGTGGTACCTATAAGATGCCAGCCTACAGGAGCCATTGGAAGGAATTCATATTCCAGCCTTGTTGGTCTGTGTCTGGCTGCCAGATTCTGACTTGGGTTTTGTCTCTTGTCTCCTCCTCTCCCACCCTCCATTTTAATTCCTTTCCACTGCTTTCACCCTACTGTGGTCTTTGACCTGCTCTCGTCCCTCCTGGTCTCTTCCTTGAGAACATGCTCTTGTGGGGAAAGGAAGACAGAGTGAAACATTAGACTGCATGTTACGATGATTAAAAGGCATGTAAGAAAACCAAGGCTGTCATTTTAATCTCTCACTAATGTTCATTGGCATGTCTTTGAGATAGGGTACTGTGCTGACAATAGTGATGGACAGGGTGTGAGATTGGCCCCTTGAACCCAGGGGCCTCCCAGGAATAGATCATGTCTAGACCTGGTTTGCATCAAGGGCCAAACCGGATAAGCTGATTAGCCAATTAGAAATAGTTCAGCTAGTGGAGTAGAGTGACCAAAGAGAGCTGAAACTGGAGGTCATGTGGATATCACAATTGATTAATAACCCCATGGTGATGTGGAAGCTGGGAGGGGGTGGCACTGAAGTGGGAGGAGGAGCCTCAAGTACAAAACCAGAAGATGAACTGAAGATGTTTAGTGTGTGTTTGTGGTTTTTCTCGCTAGAACCTGACCAAGAAGAATGATTAGACATCAAACCAAAATGTGGAGAATGTCAGTATTTGATCTCCCACTAAAATATTTCTAGCATGCCCTTTAAATGTCACATGAAAAAGTTTCATTCTAGAGGTTCCACTTCCTATCTTTACCAGCACATTTCTTTTTGTTCACTTTATTACTGTCAGTTTCTACTATATAAGGATACTACTAACACTAAATATGGTTTTCATCTTCAAAACTCCTAGAATTTTCCATTGTGGGCACCATTAGTCAGGGATAATATGAATCATAGGAATTTAAAATTACTTACTTGGAACATCATTGAAAGCCAAACAGAACCAATGCAGAGGTGATAACTTTAAATAAAGGAAAGACAAACCTAAACTCCATTTGGAATGACACCATCTCTGAATCACCAGTGTCCTAAATCCAGACCTTACTCAAGAAAAAGTCATCAGGCTTGCTCTCTTGATTCCCAAGATCATGACCTTTCCAGTGGTGTGCCTCACTGGCAGGGTAGTGTTACCCCTTGTTGTTGCCTTCCACCCTGGGTAAGGCATAAGGAAAGATGGTCCCTCAGCACCGGGGGATGTGCTCCTCTGCACTCTGTGCTCAGTCCACCTGGAGGCAGGAAGGTGGGAGAAGGGTGAAATGAGGGGCCTGTGTGCTTACACACAGGTGGAAGCAGGTGCTGATATGCTGCTCCTGCCCTGGTCCCTGGCCACATCAGCGTTTCTGGGAAAGAGGGGAAAGCTGCAGTCTGCCCCAGTGAACTGCAGTCCAGTGGGTGCTTCCACCCAGGCACACCTGAGGCAATCAGGAGCTGTGGAGCAAGACATTGTCAAACATCCCCAAGTGATGGAGCACAACAGGCTCCTGGTGCAGTGGGAATACCCATTTTGAGCATGTAGGAACAATGTCTGACTTTTTTTAAAGAGGGGCCCCAAAGTTGCTTAGATTCAAGACAGAATAGCAGCCGATAATTCCCTTAAACTTTCCTTGTTTAAAATATTGCTTTATCTCTGGTTTGTAGGCCACAGTTGTGCATTCAATTGGCCAGACTTTTTGGGGATTTTGTCTAATCTTTCTGTACCAACAATTCCCCTTAGCTGAAGATCCATTTCCATAGACTTTGCAGGTAAAGTTCTCTTTTCAAGAAAACTCCTTCCACTTTTTTGGAAAGTTTTTTAGCAATGCCTGATCTGCATTTTTCCTGTTGCATTTATATCTTTCTGTTCTCAGGCTGGGAGAACAGGCAATTTCCTTCTTCCCTGTAGCAGCTTGGTTTATCTAAAATTTATTTCATGCCTCTTCTACTGTTAAACAGCCTCCATGCAAACTTCTCCTGCAATTCCCATTTTTCCAGACTTCTGCACTATGATGTTGGTCCTTGTCCTGCCTTTCTTCAAACACTCTGTATCTTTTCATAAGTGCAGTGCCCAAAACAGGACCATATAATGTCCCTGAGGCCCTGCCAGTGCTGAGCAGAATGTATCATCTAAGATCTATTCTCATATATATATATATCCCAGGATAATATCTGACATTTTCACAGAAGTATGATACAGTTGGCTCATTTGACAACTTCTGTGATCTGCCAGAATTTTTCCCAGTCGTTTTTGTGCAAACTTTCTAAAAATTGTCATTACGGTCTTATGCTGATGATTATTCCTGTCTCAGTGTATGTATTGCGTGGGTTCTTATTGAATTGCATTCTATTTAATTTATTTTCAGACCATTCCTCCAGTTCAGCAAGATAATTTTGAATTCTAATCCTGTCCTCCACCAGACTCACAAGTAATCCCTGCCTGGTGTCATCTGCAAATTTAATAAACATTCTCAATATTCCATCATGAGGTCATTAGCAAAAATATTCAACACTAATTCCAGATGGTCTCTTACATTTCTGGGCAACACAGAATGTGTTGAAGTATTCCCATGACTGACAATTCCCTCCATTTGTGTTATTGCTGAGAACCTTGGGTCTGGGCTGCGTGGTCACCAAGGTGAGGAAAAACTCTTGCATGTAGATGAAGTGAGCATTCCTGCTGGCAAGGCATGCTTCATCCCCTTCCAAGTTAAGGAATGGAAAGAGCTGTGTATCTTTCTAATTGATAGGAAATAGATCAAATTCTGCTTAGTAAGATAGGCACTTTCCCCCTCATCTTCACTTATTCCTACTGATGTATTTATGTCCTCAACTCATCCCTATTATTGAAATCTCATTCTTGAACTGCGACAAATGTAATTTTAAGGCAACTGCTTTTAATTTAGAGAAAGAGTCCCTACTCATGATTCCTGTGAGCAAATGCTGGGTTGAAAGACTTCAGAGGAGTGTCCTAAGCATAAGTACCCACAAAAAGAATAAAAGAATGTTTGAGCTTCAAAAAACCTTTTTTACCTATGGCATGATGTTTCAGGAAAAGGACAATGTACAGGGAGTCAAAACCACATGATCAGTATGTGCTCACACAGACACCACAGCAAACTGGAGGAAGACTTTAAAACTAAGGAAAATGTTTTTTTGTCACAATGCCACAGAAGAAACAAGAGAATAATGCATCAGTCTTAGATGTTGGCATAGTAATGAAAGCAGCATGGTGAAATCAGCGTTTAATAAACATTCTCTTTATTCTAACTGGGAGTTTTAATATAGGATCAAGATTACAGCCTCACTGAAATCACAGAGACGTGGTAGGATCACTCATATGACTGGAATGCTGACAGGAAAGGATGCTGCTTGTTCAAGGAGACACAAAAGAGGTGCCACTTTGTGAGCCTTGTAGGTATAAACTTGTTCTGAAATCCAGAAGACAGATGGAGCTAGCCTTGATGAAAGTAGGTAAAGGTGGAAATAGGACACTCAGAGCTTACTGGAGTCTGTTAAAGGGCATCCACTCATGAAGATTAGGTGTATGAGGCTCTTTGAGAGTAACTGAGACATCTGAAACACAGGTCCTATGGGAACTGGAAGATTTTAGCTACATTTAGAGATATTTGTTGAACAAATAGAATTCAGCAGTTTAAAAGATCTTCAGCGCCTTTATGGAACAGACTTATCACAACTTATGTTTGTATTCACAAGACCCAGGAAGGAATTAAAGGAAAAGGGTTTGAGTCTTAGCAAAAGGGAGGAACAGCATAGGAAAGGGAAGGTGCAAGGCAGTGTGGATGGGAGTTACCATGGAAGGTAGATTTCATGGTCCTCAGAGAGGCAAGTCAGAGGAGAAGAAACTCAACCCAATGGGTTTCAGACAGACAGACTTCAATAAGCTTGGGAAAATGCCAAGAAACAGAGGGCTTAGAGAGAGTTAGTAGTTCCCCAAAGAAACAATGCTGAAGGCAGAAGTTCAGATGCAGAAAAAAGGCTAGAAATGAAAAACACTGACTTCTCTTCATTCATCTCAAAGACAATAAGGAACCACAAGAAGAAGAAACAAAACCAGATGTCCAAGGATGAATATGAACACAGCCATGTAAAACAAGGTCTGGAAACTTGAAATTAAATTAACAAGAGACAACAAAGGTAACAGAATTCAATAACTGACTAAAAAGAAGATGAAGGAAAATGTTAGCTCATTACTTGATGAAGAGGGAAGATAATGGGGAGATTACAATGAGAAGATCAAAGTGTTTCACGTGTTTTTAATTGCATCTAAAATGGCCAAATGTGAGGATGCAATTAGCACAGCCAATCCAACAAAAATAGGTAAAATTTAAGGCTAAGTAGGAAAAGCACAGCCTTGGGAGTATTTAGGAAAAGAAGACTTTAGACACAGAGGAAAAGCTGTTGTGTTACCATGTATCTCAAAAAGACATCTGACTCCAGATGATTTTAACACGTTGAAGAAATAGTCTGAAAAAGGCAGGTGAGATGACAGAGCAAGATCAATGGATTAAGCTCAGATAAACTCTGGAGATTGTACAGGTAGTAAATTTTATGATGCTAAAAATGCAGAAGGATATTTTGATTAGAAAAGAATCTCTTGGAAAAAAGGGTTTGTGGGTTAGCTGAACCTGAAACAGCAATGACAGGCTGGTGTGGAAAAGGCAAATTATCACATGGGAGTTTGCAAACAGAAATTCAAGCCTTCACATCATGAAAAGTGATACTGTACTCTACTTAGTAGTGGGAAGGCCTTCACTGAAATTTTATTCCTTAAACTTAAGGAGGCACTTCCACAAAAATGAAGAGCAAGAACTGCTCAAAATGTAGGAAATGCTGTCTATGAAAAAAGACTAAAAGGATCAGGGTTGTTTAAGGAAAACTGAAGGAGAAATCATAACTTACTTTCAACAAGCAGATGGCTGTTGAAAACAAAAGTGATCTACTGTTTTAATTGCACAGATATAGCAAATCCTTGGGTCTACATTACTACAAGAAAAGAAATTTATGCATTCAAAAAAATTTGCCAGTGGCAAGTACAGGTTGCTTGAGGAAGATATGAAGTAGCCATCTCAGAATGTCTTTAGGACCAATAAGCAAGTACCTTTATTAGTAATGGTATAGTAATGGATCTTGCTTTAGGACAGAGAAAAATGGTTTTAAGCCTCTCTCCCACTGGTATGTATGTTAAGTTAAGTATGTTAAGTTAAACTTCTTGTTCAGTCATATCCCTAAATAAAGGCAATATATGAGGCATCAAGTCCCATGCCTGGAAAGTCATCTACTTCCACCTCAGCGCCCCATCACATCCAGCTGGCAGTAGATATGGCAACAGAAGCAGAAGAACAAAAGAAAATGGTGTTCTTTTCATAGGCCAGGAGCTGCTGAGTTCCTTGGCCATTCAGATTTCCTGACTGCCACATGATTTTTCCAAGACAATTCCTAAACCTTTGCTGGGTGCACATCCTACTTCATTATCCTTGCTTGTACAGGACCTCTGCCTTCATCTGGTCCATCCTCTGACCACCTTGATATGGCAAGACAACCCAAACTTCAGGGTCTCTCTCTTTGCACTGCACTTATCCAAACCATAAAATAATGTAGAGTCAGAAGGGAGCAAAATAAACAGGGCAGACAGCTGTTAGACAGCTGCATCGAGCTTTCTGACCCCTGTTATATCTCCATTAGTTTTGTTTGTATATAGTGCTGTACAAAAAGGCTAACTGGTGGCACTTTGAAGGAGAATTTTTCTATTACTCATCTTCCAACTTAACATGATTTTCTCTTTATTTATTTAGCTTTCCACTCTCACTTGAGTTTGCAATAATTTAGTGCAGATGTTCTATCTTTCTGTAATTTATTAATATTGACTTGCTTTTCCCTTCCTTTTCTATAAATGTTTTTCAAACGTTCACACTATGACTGTGTGATTTCCCTTGCTTGCCTCCAAGCAAGGGAGCTGCAGGCTTGCAAGAAGAGAGTGTGCTGGAGGCATTCTGTCAGCTACAGTACTGCAAGCAGCTAGAAGCAAAAGGCCACCCAAGGAAGGGAAGTGGGCAATGAGCTCAGCCCAGCCAGTGTGTGCAGGAAGGCTTTTGTGCCCAGCAAGAGTGTAGAGTCATGCACAAAAGATGCAGAGAATAGGGAGAGGTGTTGATTTTAGACAGGAGATGGGTAGCTTCTCCTTGGGATCCTCAGCTGACTCATTTTCCCTGCTTTCAGGAGGGATGAACTTCTGATGCTTACAGGGACAGTGGGGGAGTGACCATCTTAGGAAGGAAGCATCCAGCCACTCAGAGCAAGCAGCAGTGAAGGGTAGAACTGGCACTGTCCTGGGGGCCTGGTTTCAGAGAGAAGGACAGAAGGACAGTGGGTCAGCAAGCTTTTGCCTTGATTAAGCATTTGCCCATCTCCTGAGGATGGACTTCAAATGGCCCAGCCTAGGAGATGGACCCAGAACTTGGCCTTCACTTCTGCTCAAAGGATAAATGTCCCCAACAGCTCATTCAAAGGAACAGCTGGGAGGGGAGGCTGCCCATAGTGTAATTGAGGTTTATAACAGTGATGAGTGTGCAAGGGACAGAGCTGCATGTTGTTGTCTGCCTTTCATGGGAAGGTTTAACCCCATGCCTTCCAGAGTCTGGAGGGAAGCCTAGCTGCCCAGCTTTAGGGTAGTCTGCCTGGTAGACAGGAGGGAGGAAACCCCTGGGCCCCATCTTTTGATTCACCACTGGGAATATGCTGTGCAGTAAACTTTTATTATGAAGAAGGCAGAGGTGGCAAGAACAGAACAAAACAGAATCCAAAGCACAATTCAGGATCTTTAGCACCAGGCTGTCCCCAGAAAACCCCCTATCTGAAAGATGGCAAGAGTGCAAGTTACTGAATTTCAAGTCTTCCAGCAAGATAAGTGTAACTCTTCAGATGTCTCTCTAATGATGGAGAAGGGAAAACACCTATTTAAAAGATGTTTCCTTGGAAGAACAAGATGGGCAGGCACCAAGAGCTGGATTCTGACCTAAGTTTCTGCTAGACACCTGTAAAGCAGACATTTTTGGAGTCCATCAGCTGCTTGTTCTTCACCTCCCTGACTGTGCAGCTGGTGGGGACTGGTACTCCATGGAGATCACTGGAGTATCCAGCACCACCTGTGCTTGCTCTCTGCACAGCATGGACCCACAATATCCAGCACACTCAGAAGCTTAAGGAAAGAATGTTGTTTCCATGACCCCAGAACAATGCAAATATATTTTGGAGCTATTGAATATATCAAGAGGCTCAGAATGGTGTTTTCCAAAATGTTTTTAATACTCAATAAATTATTTGAACGTGGATCAGCCTGGGTAAAGCATTCCTGCATCTCTTCTACTGGGTTTCCAGTGGAGATCTCCAAACTTAGTGCTACTTAGGGCAAGTGAGAGTCAGAATCCAACTAGGAGAGGAGAAAACTTCTTTCCATTTCTTTGTGTTTGTCTGCTTCTCTCCACACTATGCTGGCCTGTGCAGGAGCAGTCCAGCATGCTAAATCAGCTCCAAGAAGGGAAAGTATTTCCAAATGTAGGAGAAACAGGAAGCTACATGAATTCTTTTCTTCTTAACATTCAGAAAAATTGGAATGGGGAATGCTGTCAAATGAGGATGTGGTCGTGCTGCAGTCACACATCTCATGGCTGGCCAGGCTGAAACCTGGAACCATGAACATTATTCTACACCCACCTGCTCTGCTTGACTGAGCAGAGGATACAGTTGTCCTGCTTTCAGGAGGTAATACACTTCTGGATGTGCATGATCCCATTTCCCCAGACTACATGGTGATCGAGATGCTGAAAAAATCACAGTGGAAAAAGGGGAGAAAAGTTCAGAAGGCAGCAAAGTTATCAACAGGCACCTCAGGGCCCTTTGCAAAGCAAAGTCACATTCTGTGACTGCAATGCTAGGGTGTAAGGCTATATTCCCTTTCTCACCCTTCTCCCTGAAGCTGCTCCACTTAGACCCTGGGTAATATGGCTGTCATCCCAGCTTCACAGAGCTCCTCCTATAGGTTTTTCATCCTGTATTTCTGCTATACACACACAACTTGACATTTTTCTCCATGTTTTGATGCTGCCACTGCCTGCTCCCTTCTGTGACCATGTACTGTGGGATTTGGGCTCCTAACAGTTTGGGGTCTCTTCAGCTGACTACAGTGAAATTTTCTGTTGGTGGGCATAACCTGGTGGTTACAGAGCAAAATGGCTGCATTTACATCTCAGCCACCCTACCTTGTGCTCTATTGACACAGATTATTTCCTGTAAGTACAAGGAGCAAAGCTTCATTTCTGCTGCCCACAGAGGCCGTGCATGGTCTCCACTTCACTGGATGAAGCGAACAGCATCAGCCCAAATCCCCATCTGCTCTCTGGGATGTGTGCCCCATGGAAAGTGGAGGCCCACAGCCTTGCTGGGTGCCTGCTACCATATCTCCAGGGGGTCAGCAGAGTGGCAGGCTTGCACACTCACTGTGAGCATGGCCTTGTGGGGCAGGGATGATAAAGTAAACAACAGGAGGGAAATTTGAGTGACAGCGATATCCGTTTTGGCTCTTCCACAGAAGTGCTAGCAGAGAATGAAATATGTATTCCAGAGCATTTTGCTCCTCTCTGTCCCAGCTCATTTCTTATCCTTGCAAAGGCAGTTAGCAAGCCCAAATTGGCCTAACAGTCCATTAGGATGTGATCTGCTCCAAGCCGCCCACAATGCAAAATATTTGAAAGCTCAGATAAAACTTTTGCTCCGTTTTCCATCTCTGTGAGATGTGGGGTGGGCGATGTGGGGAGGGTGATGCCACACTCAGGGCCAAGTATGATACATGATGGCACAAGCCCAAACCAACAGAGAAGTGATGCTGATCCTGCCCCACCAGCTAACTTCTGGTCTTTGGAGTTTGCTGTGGAAAAAACAACACCGTGACTTGCTTATGAAGCTGGTTATTTGAAAAAGATGGTTTGAAACTTGGGTGGCTTAGGGGCAAACATGCTGAAGGAAAAGCAAAGGTGGTTTTTGTGCAGAGGAAGTCAGGGGATGAAGAAATAGTGCAAGGGATTTCAGCAAAAAAAAAAGAAAAAAAGAAAAAGAGAAGCAGGAGATGTTTTCTAAATTGCTAGGATAAATCTGTCTCCACGAGAGAAAACAGATAACAGGAAACAGAGGACAAGACGAAATGCAAATGAAGGGTCTGGGTAACATCACTGAGTTGCATGATGCCCTCCCAGGACCCACTTCAGAGCTGATTAGAATCGATAGATGACTTCCCACTGACCTCAGTGGACCAGGTCCTGTTTCCCAAAAAATATGTCCTCCTGGGTAGAGGAAAGGTGGTACTGTAGGATCTCCTGCATGTTTGAGAAGTGCAAAGCAACACAGAGAGCAAGGCATTTCAGATATCTGAATTGACCTTCCAGTTTTCTCAGCAATGTAATGTTCTGTGTTAGGTAGCAGTGTCTTCTTGTCACTGCAAGAAAGTTTCCATACCCAAGCAGTATATATGGATTGTAAAGTTCTGGACAAGACAAACTGGTGTCCTGACTTCAGATGTTCAGCAATGGATCTACATAAAGGAGCAAGACAGTGGGCCCACTTAGAGAGGTGTCAGACACGAGGAGGAAGCAAGCCAGTGTCACTGTTTGGGTGAAACTACCCTCGTGAAGTGAGGGCAGTGTTCAAGTTTTCAAGGCTTTCTCTTTCAGAGCAGTTTAGGTCTGCATCTTACTGCCTCCCTCCACAACTGCTTTATGAATTTCTGCGAGCTCCTCCAAGCTTGAAAGCAATGCTTAGAGACACTTGGCCTACAGCACAAACAGCCAGCACAGGAACATTTCAGTCAGGAGTGGCCTGGATTCTTCACAACCATTTCTTTCTTCACTTTTGAGATGGGTGGGATCAGGGAAGTGTCTGCTTACATGTCCAAATCACAGGATTAAAAGCTCTAACTCCCAGGAACACATGATCAAATCTTAGTCTGTCCCACAGGACACCAAAGACTTGCTGGGAGGTAAGGGAATTAGAAAGGCTTTAGAATCTAGACTCCAGCCTGCTCCATGTGGACATGATAGATTAGGCCCAAATTTTCTTATGAGTGCTGGTCTGGCCTGATTGTACTTGGCCTAATATTCCCACTTCTGAGAGTCATGGGAGCAGTTGCACTCCAGGGACTAATAATTCCCACAGATACACAATCCACTGTAATCCCTTGAGTATACAACACTGTAAATTTTAGTAATGAACTGCAGCAGCAGGCCCTTACCTAGGGGATTTTGGTGCCGCAGCTAGGGTAAGATAAAAGTATCAACAAGAGGAAACATGCACAATGAGGTGTGGCTGTGAAGGACTATTTTGCTTTGTACAATGAGTGAGTGGAATTTATGATGTGAGCGGAACACAGTTTAAACAGTTACAATCAAATCCCCTGAAATACTCGATCTGCCTTTGGCCATGTGGGCCTTAATGATTATTCAGGGTGAAACACTCTCAGTACAGCAAGCTGTTGGCTTTTTATGGTCTTTTCAGGGTTTTCCCTTGGCGATGAAAAAATATCCAAGGATCCAGGCTTCCTAGGATCTCAGAGTTACCATCTGAACTGGCAGAAGCACAAAGAGGAGATTGAAGCTGCCCGGATGATGAAACTTAATTAGGGGTGAATAAATCAGCCTTGCTTGAAAAGTCAAGAAAATACTATATTCAGTGGTGCTTCGGATGTATTTGTTTTTGCTCTTGCTGAATGAGAGCCAGTAGCAGGACAAGGGAAGACAAGACAAAGAGGGCCATTAAAACAATGTAGCAGAAGTTATCTCATAACGGAACTGTGATAAGGAAGGAGCAACTTTGTTTTCTTTTGCAAATATCTCTGGGAGTCTTCACATGACAAACCCACACATCTATTTCACCTACACAGGTGATGCTGTCACACCACCATCTGTGTCTGAGTGCCACTGTGACAGATGGACACCAAGTCCTACTGTATTGCTGATCCCACAAAGCCCCCAAGCAATCTGATATTGATAATGTCGCAAGGCTAATCACTTAATAATAGGACTCCCTGCAAACCAGACACCTCTACCACACGCCGTGGGAGGAGAAGATGCTTTGCATACATCATCCTGTCAGCTGAGTTTATTATTCTTGCATTCAAGATAAACTGCAGCAGCCAAATGCTGGCCTGTATAAATTCCAGCCTCGGGAGTCCAGCAGGCACCGGGCTTCTTGTTAAACACACACACACATGCATAAATCCAGACGGGTAAATAATACGACATCTTTCTATTCCCAGGAGATCTTTCAAGAGCTGATGTTTTCTTTGTTACCTGGGGTGGTCCTCAGGCCAGCTGTATAAACCAGGGATAAGGAGTGAGTGCCTGGGCTATGCAGAGACAACAGGCAGGAGAGATTTCTGGCCACATGCAGACCTTGCTGCTTTGTGCTAATAAAGCTTTGTTGTATGTCATTCAAACAGACACCAGGCAAACAAGCTCTGAGCTTCAGAGTCTTTATCTCCTCTGTTTACCTCTCCCCAGGATTCACCAGTATATCTGTTAGGCAAAGAACATAGGCATCTAAGAGGCACAGAAAGGATATAAAACCTTCTGAGCTCAAGCCAAAGTCTTCTTAATGGGTTTGCTGAGGAAAATAATTCCTTCCTGTAAAACATCTGTATTGGTCTGTACTGGGGATGATGACCCAGCAGAACTGCAGGTCTGGCTGGGAGGCTTACTCCCCCATTTCTTCCAGAAAGGGTCCTCAAAATGAACAGAACATTCTCACGGTCCTCTTCTTGAATGTATTTATCTTCTTAGTGATTCTGGTCAGGTTGTGCAAACAAGGTGGCTGACTTGGCATTGTGACTACTTACAAAACTCCCAAGGAGTGGAAAAGAATGAAACCTTTCCTCAAAACTTTCTTGTCACTGATTAAAATAACAATGAAAAATAATATCTGGCAGAGTAACACTGGCTTCAGAAGTACTCCTGTAGGCCTGAACCAAAAGTGACATCCTCTGGCACTGACTGAGGTGGGTTCTGAGGCTGTGTTAAGATCAGATCCAAGTCCATGGTCCAGAAAGAGTCTGGCTACACAGTTCAACCTCAAGGGTTTAAGAGCAAGGTTTGTTCTCCTTACAGGAAACTGTCTTGGATACCAACAGGGACCTGCACAAGAATAGTGTACAGAGCCATTACAGCCACAGCAGGTCCTGGAAGACTTTAAAGGAAGAATGTATTTTTGAGTTCCCAGTGTTCCCTCATACTTCAGGTTAAAGGAGATTGTGGAACACCCCTCATACTTCCCTCTGTCAGTACCAGGGATTCCTGGTCCGTGCAAATGATGCCCCACCACTCAGGAAATCACCAGTGCACTGCCATGGGCTCTTCCCATCCTCTCTGAGCTCTCCCCAGCTGACACAGAGAGGAAAAGATTTCCATTCTTCATTTTCCCAAGTGTCAAACTAATGTCTCTGCTGAGACATTTGATGCATAAATGAACCAATCCAAACAATTCATTCTGAAAAAATTTCAAGGATACCAAGCTTGGATACCTTGGAGCAGAAGGGTGAGGTGACGCTTCCTCTCCCAAAAGCCACAAGGAACAGCAGATGACCCCAGGGCTCAGGCCTGGAGAAAACAACTTTTGTCAGTGCAGCCTCCACCAAATTTCCAGGCTCAGAGCTCTAAGGAAAGAAAGTTCTCTACAGACACTCAAACAGTTTTCTATTTTCTCTTTCTTTGACAGGGTGATCGTAAATAAAAGATCTTGGTGAAAGGGGTTGACTCACTCTATAAGTAAAGTAAAACTGAAACTGTAAAGTGCCCCAGTGAAATGAGATCAGCATGGAAATGATGTGCCAGAGTTTGGAGCACTTGAAACTGGGCAAGAGATGTGGCCCATTACAAGAAAAATAAGGGTGTCAAAGCAAAATGAAGGAAGAAGGACTTAAAAACTTTTTCTATTCCCTTAGATCAGCCCTTTCTCTCAGCACTCCTCTCCTTACCCTGTCCTTTCCACTTCAGGGGATCATCATTTATTTCTGAACAGCTGAGATTTGTCCTGATGTACCACCAAAAAGTAAAATACAGGGGGTTATGCACTGCCTATTTCTTTACTCAAGCTTTTCACTGCAGTCCTAGAAAGATGCTCAAGGGAAATGTGACTCCTTCTGGAGCTCAGCAAGGTGAGGGGAGCGAAGTGATATCTGCATTGAGGGCTGCCAGCAGGATGCTGAGTTCTGGACACACCTTGGAAGCTGCTTTGCAGCTTTGCACATCTGCTGCTCTGCTCCTAGCCAGAGAATAGAGCCGTGGAAAATGATTCTTAAACCAAACCCTAGATGGGCTGGAAAATCAAACTAATGCTGGTTTGATTTTCCACGGGAACCTAGAAAATCTGATCCCAAGCCCCATAACATGTTCAAGACTATGCTTTTTTTTTAATACCACTCTTGGCAGCTCATGAGGTGAATGGCAGATTTCATGCAGTGCCTCATTCTGCTTATAACTTCCAATCCATGGATGTCACGGGCATGCTGCCTGTCTCAGTTTTTCAGCTGTGTGTTCATCCCACCATTTCTGCTGCAGAAATTTGCATCTTCTTTTCTGTCTGTATGTATCAGCAGCTGCATGACCAGATAGATCTTGTGGTGCTTGTAGCTGACCTCCTCTATACATACACCCAGGAAAAGGCAAGAACACATTTTACAGCCTGGTCCTCAGCATCTTGTCCTCACCTAAAAATGGGTGGTCTTATGC
This sequence comes from Notiomystis cincta, assembly GCA_013398075.1. Taxonomy (NCBI): domain Eukaryota; kingdom Metazoa; phylum Chordata; class Aves; order Passeriformes; family Notiomystidae; genus Notiomystis; species Notiomystis cincta. Next base: position 450,714 of record VZRX01004673.1, read on the forward strand.
TGAAAAGACCAGAAGATACTACCCAAAACACAGCAGCAGTTTCCTATTTCCAATTTTGCAATAGCAGGTGTTATCAGCTGGTTGCCTCTATCTTCAGTTCTTGATTTCTCAGCAACCAAACAAATTTTTGTACTTCTGTACAAGATGTACAATGTATGTGTCTTGTACAGGGCAAGGGTTGAAGTGGAAGAGTCACTCATCTTTGTGGGACCCTGTCAGCTCATCTCATTCCAAGTGCCCTGACAGGATCTTTCATGAGCAGAGGTGCAATTGCCCTTCCCCTGAGTTGTGTACACACTGCAACATTGTGAGCTGGATCCCATTGTTCTGCTGAAATACCAGGCATCAAAAACTAAATGAGTGCATGACAGGCATCTTAAACATCTTCTTGATAAGTTTTTACCACAGAAAAGCAGCAAAAGCAGGGAGAAGGATCTATAGAAACTTCTACTTTTTGACTTTCATGTTACTCGGTTCCTCTCTAGAGTCTTGAGCTCCCCTGTTTCTACAGCATCTGTTGGGGGCTGGTGTGTAATTGGGTCAGACAGACCTCCCTGAAACCAACAAATTAACTCAGCCCAGCTATCCTGGGGGGGGCACTCTCCCAGCACCACACCAGGCAGGGTCTAGGAGCAAGGAAACACACCAAACAGCCATGACTTAGGGTTGGTTCACCATTTTTGACCCATTGCACAGAAACTGGAAGCAGAGTAAGACCTGGAGCTAGAAGGAGAGCTCTTTCACAATACACCCACTGCTCAGGAATGTTCTCAGCTGCAGCAGCAGCCATGAAGTATGTTCATAGAAGAATAAGGGAATTTTCCTCTCTGGACTTTAGCATTTGATGAGAGCAAGTCCTGATCCCGGGGGACATTTTACCCCTCTCTGCAGAGCCCCTGGTTATGGCAGTGAGTGGCCATCTTTGCCCTCAGCACGATCCAAATGTGCTTGTGGTGCTGGAAACACTGCAGCCACCTTGGTCCCCGTCTCCTGCCCCACGGGGAGGTGGCAGCTGGGCGCCTGCCACCCACCGCGCCTCCGCCCGCCTCTCCCAGAGTGGCATTGTTGGCTTTGCCTCTCAGCCTGCAATGCCTCCCAGTGACTCACCTCTCCTGGGGAGACTGTGGTTTGGGCCCTGACCTCAGGAGCTCCAGGATCTGCCCTGGGTGGGATCAAGATGCTGGCAGTGGGGAAAGACCCTCTCATCTCCTCCACAGGGGGGGCTTCCTTCACACAGGTAATGCTGCCATGACAGCCAAGCAATCCCTTGGTCAACCCAGCCAAAGACAGGCAGCAGAAACCTAAAGAACTTTCTCACCTTTATGGGTAAAGCTTGCTTGGTTTTACCCCAGGTGCAGGGAGAAGGTTTCAAGCAGCAAATGCCCAGGCAAATTTTGGTTTGCTTCTCTAGTATTGTCCCAGACATGACAAGAAGCACATCTCCTAAATGTGTGGTCTTGGTTGTTTATTTGAAGGAGTGATTCTCTTCTATTTGACCACGGTTCTTTTTTTAAACCATTTAGAAAAAGGCATTATGCTTATGAGTAACAAATATGGGGCAACCATTTCAAAAGTTTTCAGTCTGGGATCTTGGCCCTTTCTGCTGGAGCTTTATATAACCCTTTATGTATTCAACCTAATATGTATAATATAATACAGTTAAATATGTATTAACAGTCTGTATTCAAAATGACATATATATATCTTCATGCCTTTATATTAAACTTTTCTATTCTAGCTGTCTTCCAAAGAAAGGCAGTCAATAAATAATGGAAGGCTGATGGCATAACTTTTTTCAGAGAATTTAAAAAATTATAATAACACATATTACAGCAGGAGAGAAGCACCCACAGGTGTAACATACTATTTTTCAGTCAAAAACTCCCCACAGTTTTGGGGAGGAGACAGACAGTTATTTAGGCAGACCAAAGCTTCACCCAAAGCACAAAGCCTCTTCACAGGGTGAAGTGTGGCTGTAACAGCAGCACTTTGTGCTGAACTTGACCTCTTCCAACCAGTGTTTTCCGTGCTTCCTATTTGTTTGCTTATTTTCAGAGTTCCATGAACATATTTGTTAGTTTGGCATCTTGACAGAACAATGTTCATGCAACTATTGGTGCCTAGAAGCTCCACACTCTCCCAGCTTCTGAGTCCAGCAGCAAAGGGAACTTCAAGAGACCTTGGATTTCTACTCGCATTGTAAAAAATGTCATCTAGTTAAGGAAGGAATAAGAATAATTGCTCATCTTTCTCAGGGTAAAGGTTCTGGGAGGAATTTGGACATATTGGTAGATATCAAAGAGTCCTTGAAGGACAGAGACATAGTAAAGAGAATAATAAATTTTACTTCCTACATAATTACTTGACCTTGGTGTCATCAATTTCAATATCTTTCTTAAGGATGGAGAGCCCTGTGGAATCACTCTGTTGGCAGCTAGCATCCCCCTCAAAACACTGAAAGCTGCTGAAAGGCTACATGAGGTCCTGCACAGATGCAGAGCCTTCAGCTCCTGACTCCATCACAGGCTCTTTACATGATCTCAGCACAGAGACGTTTCTCTTGCTGCCTCTACTCAGCATTCAGATATGAGATAATAAATCCACTTCTCACTCATTCTATGAGAGGCTGATTTGGGCAACTTCTTTTACTGGGCAGGTGAGAACCCACTGCTGCTGAGGCAGGGGTGCAGAATGGCAGCCAGACTGCAAAAGGGATGCTGAGGACAGCATGGTTTTCAGGTGCATCCCTGGGAGGGAGGCAGAGAGCAGGCTTCCAAGGCAGGCAGGCCACAGGAGGAGATGGGAAGGATACACCAAGGCTTCTGGGGTGCTCTGGTGCTTCATTTTCACTTTCAGCCAGCTACCACCAGCCAGCATGGTGAGCTGTGCTCCCCCAGCTGCAAAGTAAACACGTGTGAGAGAACAACAGGGGTGTGTTTACAGTACATAGCCAAGTACAGTAGACTTCAGAGGATAAAAATACCCAGTGGAAAAACACATGGGCTCAAGTAAAACTTTAACTGTCAGGGATTGCCTAGCCAGCAACATGTGTACCCTTCACAGGCTCTCCTGCTTGCAGGGAGCTTTGAAGCTCCCTTGGAAAACTGCAGCTCTTTTTGATTAGTGGCTTCTCCACACCAACCTCTGAAAATTACACCATAGGTCTGCTTCAGATTATAAACTCATTCAATGCAGAAAGGCATAAGGAAGCGTGGATAGCCCATGAGGCAGAGAGAATCCACAACATCCCCTGTACAATCTCCCCCAAAAGTGGTTTCTGAGCCACTGGGGGCTCCTGCTGAAAAAACTTATCCCAGAGCAGAGGTTAGCTTGTCCATCTTTCCACCCCAGAACAATGCAGAGAAAGCTGGGGTCTAGCAGGTGATGCATGGCACTGTGCAGCCCAAAGGAGTGACCATGTAATTTCTGAGCTCTCCTGCAAATTGGGCAGCTCAGCAAAGCCCTGGCACTCGCTGTGGGCCTTGGGCAGGAGTAGCAGACTGAAGGCAATGGCTGCAGCCCAAAGTGCCTCCCATGGCATTATTGAAATGAATGGAATTGCACCCGCTGAATTACACCCACTCGAGCTGCATTGGGTCGAGGCCCTGGTTGAACAAAACACTCAAGCACGTGCTTAAATTTAAGCATATGAGTAAACAATTTCAGGGCAAATACTTATATGCTTGAGTGCTTTGCCAGGTAGGTGCTGTTCTCAGCAGCACACACCTGGAGTGAGGTGGTGCCATTTTTTTACATGGTCACTTTTCTGACTATATCCATGCAAGAAAGGAAACTTTCCACTGGCTATGGGCCAACAGGCACTTCAGGTATGTGTAAGGTCTTTAAAAAAAAAAAAAAGTCTTTTTAATCTTATCTGTCTCATTATCACCCTGACATTTGCTTTGGCTTTGAGTTTAATTACCTCTTGAATTGAACAAAGGTACAGATAGGGCTGAGATAATAAGAAGCCAGTAAAGCTGATGTATATAGGAAATAGGGCCTCCCTGAAGGTGTTAGTCCATGCAAGCTGACCCCCAGTTATGAGAAAGAAAAGCTGATAAGGGAGAAAGCAATTAATCAATCATTCAGGAAACCTGGGGATGTGTAAAGAGGTGTCTGATGTTTGCATCTTACCTGCCACCTGGGCTGGTACAAATACAGCAGACCCCATTTAGATAAATACCTGTGCATCAGAGCACAACCAAGCAAACAAAGGGAAGCTCTGGGGGGAAAAAAAAGAGATGGAATAAACAAGGGAAATAAATATATTACCATGAAAGTCAGTATTTAGAGTGGAAAACTGCACAATAGAAAGGATACATTATCAGTCACCAGAAGCAGAGATCAAGACTCCCACGGTGCCCCAGGTGCTCTGTATACACAGTAATTAAGTCTCAGTCTCAGAAACACTTCAGTCCACCTTGACAAAGATGAGGAGGGGAAAGCAGGAACAAAAACTTTTCTAATATTGTGTGGGAGAAGCAAAGACTAGGAAGAGGATTGAAAGATTGTGCTTTCTGGGTGCTACACGAATAAAAACTGGATCTGCCTTATTGCCACACAGGGCATGTGTACACCACTGGCCCCTTACAGAAACCCTGCTGTTCCAGGACTATTTTATTGCACATTTTGGAGGCTCCCTGACCCAATAGGACACAACCTCCAGTTTTTTAGATGCTCTTCCTTCCCAGTCTGTTTCTGGACTGGGTTCCTGCTGGCTGAACAGAAGGAATGGATGAGTGGTAACTACACAGTAGAAGGTGGCATAATTCAAAGTATAGTCCATGACTGTACTTTTGCAACAGGCTCTTTAAAACTGCTGAAGAGTCAAGTTACTCTGAGATGCCATCCATACAAAATGTTTCCATTATGATCTGAGCACAAAACAAGATTACGGTGCCCATTCAAAATCCACACCTGAGTGAGAAAATGTAATTTTGAGACTGCACCGTGGAAAAATCCTGCTGACATTTTTGCTCTGACTTTATCAAACAAATGAAAGAGAAACACAATCTTGTCAAAATAAAACATTAATTTCATTTTGATTTCATCAGCTTGACCCATGTTACAGCATGCTTTGGAGTCAAAACAGTAAGACTATTATGCCATGACCCGTCATAATATTATGGCAAGGAAACCTAATAGACAAAACTCAAAGACTTTTATAAAGTGTGATAAAAGTCAAAACAAATGTTTCAATAAGCTGGAAATACTTGTACCTTCTTTGAAAACAATGTGAGAACCAACACCTTCTCACTGACCATGTCGAGGGTATGGGAGCACTGCTTTCCCACGGAGTGGCACTCAATGGCCAACAATAACCAGCTCTGACTGGCACCGGTCTCCAGCAGCTCCACAGGGAATGAGAAAGGTGGAGCCACAATTCTTGCTGCTCTGTGTCTCCTCACATGCATTCCCCAGAGACACATCACATGCACAGCCCTTCCTTTTCACACCCAGGATACAGATACATATCAGAAGAGTTTTAAGTGGGGCAGTAAAGCTTGGGCAGGGCTTTGCTCACTTGCTTTGCTGTAACTGTCCAAGATATTTATATTTTTTAGGGAATATTTGTCAGAGGCCAGAGCTACTGGTAGAAGTTTCTGTCACCTCTTCCTGGCTGAGGAAGGATAGCTCCTATCATCACTACAGGGCCACAAGCAGAAGTGAAAGAGAGAGCAGAAGCAGCTGATTCAAGTCCCTACTAAAACCCATTCCTAACCCACGCAGCTGTGGAGTTTGTTCCTACTGGCTCCACACTGTATCCTATCACCAGGCTGGCAGGGACATCTCAATGGCCTCCTCTTGTGCAAGGACCTGTGCAGACAGGTCGTAAAAAGATCATGGTTTCCAACAATTCACACTGCCATGATCTGACCATCGTGCGACCTGCCAAAAGCTGAAGTCTTTTGCTTGTGGACGTGTTACATGGCAGAGGAGTTCTACAGTAAATGGGTAAGACCAACAGGAAACTGAAATGCAGAAAGTAGCAGAAGAGGTGTTCTCTTGCAGGAATAACAGTATGTGTTGAACAGGGATCTCAGCAGACAGCATGACTCTGAGTACCAGAACCAATGGCTTATTTCCCTCTATAAACCATAGTAAAGGATGAGTTTTAAGGAAGGACCGGTATAACTGTCCCCAGGATAAATCCCCTTTTGCCATGTAGCTGAGACAGGAAAACTTGCAATGCCCTGAGCATGAGTAGAGATGATTCCTGGTTGTGGAGGAGGTGTTACAAGACTGTGAGTCTTCAGGCAATTCTGCCTTACCAACCTAAAACCAGCATTTGTGATTCTATTTTTTGCAATGTCTTAGGACTCCTCCTTCTGAAACATTATCTGGAAAACAGGAATGGATCATTAAGTGGGGACAATTTAGAAGAACTCTGTGCTGATGAGAACTCACAATTGTTACCAGCACAGCAATTGAGTCTTGATAGCTCTTCCACATGGAAATAGAGAATGTGAGAATCTGGTATAAGAGAAGCAACAAGCAAAGTCTGCTTTTTAGAAGGAATATCTTACACAAGAGGAGACAAAAGACACGAAGAGATGGGAAAGTTTGCTGGAAGAGCTTTGCCACCTGCCAAGGATATTGGAATCCAGGGGTTCCAAAGACACAAAGGTCCCCAGGGGAACAGAAAAATCACTTCTGAGTGATTGCCATTCTACCTAGATCTATTGGTCACTTCTGCTATTTTGGAGTTTCAATTTGCCAGTAGAGCATGTTCCTTGCCTTACTAAAGGATGCCCTAAAAGAGTCAAATCAGGATTGTCCTCTCCATTCTCTGAAGAATACTTTACAGACTCCAAATCTAATGTTGCCTATTCCTGATCAACTTATTTACTGGGAGCAACTCAGGAAGAGAGTGTAGGTTGGCTGAATTCCTCTGGCAGCAGCATCCCATTGCCAGATGTCGTTTTCTGGGATAGGACACTAGTGCCAGTGGTGACCAAGTCCAGTCCTCTTTCAGAGTAGGAAGGGATCAGAGATCACTGGGAAACATGAATGGAAATGAGCTGATCTGCCTTGTAGGTCAGAAAGGAACTGGATGCCTTCTTGTCATCCCTTGCTATTTTCTACGGCTGTCAAAAGTTATTAGGTACATGAGATCAGGCTAGTGGCTCGTTTACCCTGCTAATTATTTTCTGCCTGGCAGGAAATACTTAGGGAAAGTGTATTAGACATAGACTTGAAAAGAGTCATCTTTCTATTCAAATATTCCTTGAGCTTTCAGCAAACAGGACCAATGGGATTTCCTGAGTTGAGCAGTGCAGCAAGTGCCCTTTAGTTTCTACCCCCAAGTGCATCCTGACCTCCTCCACACCTCCTGCCCATACTGTGATGCCCCATAGTGAGCTCCATCTCAGGCTGAGAGACTCCTGTAGCATCCCAGGAGGGTGCTGAAGGCTTCACAGCTCTGCACTACAGAAACTGGTGGGACTCTGCTGTGGTGCCTTGCCTGAGTCACCTCCCTGTGGGGAGAGTGCCCTTCTTTGCTGCCTTCATTCTCCTTGCATCACTGCAAGCAGGAGAGCTGTGGTGGAGGACATAGGCTCCTCACCTGCTTGTTTCCTCTCTCCAAGTCTGAGAGACACCAACCACCCATCCCCAGCCAACCTCAATAACTGAGTTGTGAATTTCATTTGGAGTACTGTTTTCCAGAGCCTTGGGTTTTTTCTTTCTTCATTTGCTTGTCGTGCTTTGTTTCTGATGCTTTGTGCTTAGCACAATAAAATAACACTAATAATAAAAAAGAGAATGAGACAATACTCACAGAGCTCTGTCTTTTCTATCCCCTAGCTCATTGAAGTGGTACCAGATGTTGTCCCACAGCAGCATCCTGGCTGGTGCTTCTTGGCATTACTGAAGTCTCTCACTCCAGCCTACTTCAGGCAGAGCTCAATTGGTGGCTCTCAAGGCACAGGGCTGGGATGTCCCTTCATTTCCACTGTGGAGGGAACAGCCTGTAGCAGCAGTCTAAAACACTCAAAAAAAAAAAAATCCCCCCAAAAAAGGAGCAGGAAAACTATCAGGTAAAATATTTTAAAGCATATGAATAATAGAATGATGATTTCTTTTGGAGCAGGAGGCAGTTTTGCCACAGCCCTTCTCACTCAGACTGAATTACACTTAAAAGAGCATTTACTAACAAAAGCTTGTACAGACTTGCCACAGGTAAATCAAGGAAAATGGATCAAATTCAGTCCTTCAGGATGGATCCACAATCAACATTTGTCCAAGCAGGTAGGTAGGAAACATTTGTCAAGGCTTCAGTGGCTTTGAATAAGGCATTCAATAAAGGTATTGTTGAACCCTGAGCAGATATGGAAGCCATGGTCTTCCCTGGTCTCATGAAGCAACTCTTAGTTGCATGAGCAGCAGATTTATTGATAGTTACAGGGCATCTTTATCTCCTGGTCACCTACCCTCTTTGAACAACACTAAGTGTTTTCTTCTGTGTAGCCATAGTGTTCACATCCAGCTGCTGAAAATTTGGGTGAAAAGCTATGCATTTTGTTTTTTCTTTTTTTTTTTAATTTCCCTCCATTTTTGATTTTCTGCATGTTGCTTGGCCTGGATGTTGTCTGGCTTACAGATTGAGTAATGCTGCTCCAGATTATGGAAGGTCCTGGAGAGATGTTCCCATTTATTGCCCTATTGTCCCAGGGATGAAGGAAGTGGGTTTTACTCATGAGTGCACTTAAAAAAATCCTGGTGTTTAGAAAAAGCTGCACATCCAGCTACACTAAAATAGAACTTAGAGAATATTTTTCCTTCTAGAAGACCTTAGTTCTTGTTTTAAGGTATAGTTTATCTTTGAGCACATTTTTTTCCAAGAAGTGAGACAGCTCCTAGGCTTTCAATGTTAACCCCAAGGAAAGTAAGTGCAGGCACCTGTGCACTGAAGACTGGCTGCAGAGCACTGGGAACACCAAAGAGTAAGGCAGAAATGTCACTGGATGGAGCCCATAGCACAGTGGAACTGACTGGCTTATCTGTATCTATCTATAGCATCGATACAATCTATATACCTACACATCTATATACCTATGAGTGTATTTTACTGACTAGAGATGATAGTAAAGCACATACATGTGGGAGTATTTTAGACAACAGGGAGGCTGATTTGCTAAACCAGATACTCTAGTGGGCAGACAGGAGCTCCTTGCCTCAGACCCCTCCTGCCTTCCTGTCACTCACATACCAAGAAACACAAGTAATAAACAAGCTCAGTTGCTACGGCTCATGCTTCCTTCTCCCTCTGGAGTGATCCATGCTCTTTGACATGGTTCCAATTGCCCTCCTGCCTCTGGCTACCCTGGCACTTGGAGCAGTCTGTCAAGGTCACCTCCCTGCTGCTGGGCCAGACAGTGAGAGTGCTTGCAGGCGTCCTCCTCATTCTGCGCATGCTGACCATCCCCGGGCAGCTCAGGCATCCACCCAGCCAAGGAGATCTTAGCTCAGCTGAGCCGGACTCGCTCCGTCTGGATTCCTCCTGCATCTCCCGTTTCTTGTCTCCTTCCTCCTCTCTTCCTCCCGCCGAGATGCCCCCTAGTCTGCCTAGGAACAGCAGAAGGTGACATCGCTGTTGGTCAAATATAAACCCAGAGCTGTTTCCTGCAGGCACTCTCCACTGCATGCCCTTGGAAGCAGCACTTCACAGAGGTCAAGCAGAGCTGGGGAGAAGACCAGTGCACAAGCAGCTTTAGCAGTACCAGTCATAGACACTATAAGGTGCTCTTTGCTTTGCCACATTCTGTTGCCAAAAGTTGATCTCAGCTGTGGGAAACATGTCAGCGTTTATCCTGCTTGACTGAAAAACTGAGCTAAGAGAACATTGTCTCTGATTACAGACAATTACACATTGTTGCTTCGGTTTGGTTTTTCAAGCTGCCTTTCGGCTCCCACAGCAAGTTTCCTAGGGGCCGGTACCAGCTTTCATTGGACCAACAGATATGGGCAGAAAACACAGGCAAGTGCTCAGGGACCCCTCAGGAGGACATATATGGACAAAAGTTCACTTGTTTTTCTCCACCCATAACATCTGATCCAATAGAAGCTGTTGTTCTCCCCATGTTTCCTCCCTCAATTATGTCCCAAACCTGCCGCAACACCACAACAGTTCCCAATTCCCAAGAGAGATCCAAAGCCTGCAGTGCCAGAGCAAGTCACTTACCCTTTTGTAGGATTGCTGGATCTGGGATGGACACCTTGCACACAGCCTCACAGCTGGCCTGGGGAGAGGTCTCACAGGACAAAGGAGCACTTGGAGAAATAGCAGTAAACCAGGAGCCCACATCCACCTTACCCACACAGGGAATCAGGGCACCTCGAAGTCTGTGTACTGATGCTGCTCTTCCCTGCCCTGGCTTGATACAGAGCATCTAAAAGCACACATGAGTAATACTGCCTTTGACATTGGTCTTGCTTTTGCTTGATGTCTCTCCTGCTTTGGTTGTCTCTGGGGAACCTACAAACAGCCCTATATCACAAAAACACTGGATAGAGCCACCTATATTAATCTATCCCTGACTCCTAAGTGTGCTATTGAAAGGTCAGCAGCCAAGGAATGAAAAGTGATGGGATAAAGCTCTGCCAGAGGTCTCTCCACCTATCTGTGCTGAATCAATCATCACTTCCTGGCTAAATTAACCACTTTTGGTGCTACCTCTATAAACCCCTTGCACACCAAGGTAAGTGTTCTCTATTCTTCTGGCCCCATAATCATCCTGTTCTGGCACAGCCTTCCATCTGTATGGGCAACAGCACCTTGCCAAGGTTAGCCACCAAGCCACGACCCTTGTCCCTAATGTCCACTGCTTGTTTCTACACCGAGACACATAAGTGGTTCAAACGTGCACGTACTGGCAGAGACAGTCTGGAGCTGACTCTCTCCATACAGACTCCAGAAGCCCATGGGGCAGGGCACATGAGCATGGACATGATGGGAAAGCAAGCAGGCTGCTCTGTCCGTGGCCCCAAGCTCGCCCTGCTCTCAGCACTGTGCTGAACCAAGCAGGCAGAAACACAGGATCCTTCTCTCCTCACTGCCCCGAGCCCTCCTCGCTGCCCCGCTGACTCAGCCGCCCTCCGACACCGCCTGCACAGGGGTGCCCGGCCATAGCTGCACACCAGGACAAGCCAAAAGCTCCTTGGTGCATATGGCTCTGTGCACTGCCTGGCTCGTAGCCCCTGAGCAGCTGAGGCTCCCCAGCATTGCTGCTATTCAGGTCCCCTGTGAGAAGGGGCGAGGCAGGGCGTGAGGCGTTGGACCCCATGAACTGCATCCCGGGCTGCGCATCAGGCTGAACTTCTTGCTCTTTCATGTCCATCCCAAATACAGCATCCTTCCCACTAAATTATAACGTAGTAGGAGAGGACGTGACCAATTTAAAAGAAATATAAATTTACATTTGACGTTTATGCCTGAATTGCACTCTTGTTACAGAATTGGCTCAGTGACTCTCAGCGGAGTGCTGGTCTTTGTATTTTCCAGTTTCACTTGTTGGATTGAAAAGAAAGGATAAAAACCCAAAGATAGTGAAATTCCGCTATCTTTTTTTTTTATTTAGAAGGCAGCTAAAATGCCCCAGGTTTTCCATATCCATTCTCCTACTGAAGTCAGAAGGTGTTGTTCTTTCTTTCTGGTTTTTTCATAGGTCATACTCCCAAACTATTAAGAGAAGAAGAAATTGTTCCCCACTGGTAGCTGTCTCTTGCATTGCCTTGAAGTGAGCGTGGAGCCAGACAAGGCATAGGAAGTCTTTAGTGATTCTCCTGAGAGTTTTTTCCTACCTTAGAGAGCCCTTTCTGTCTGTGAGCAAGACCACAAGCCCTGCAGCCTCCTCCCAAAAACACCTCAGAAAACATGCTTAGAACTGTCTTTTGGAAAGGGAAATTTTGCATCCTTTGTGGACTTTCATTTTTATCAATCACACCATTCATTATTTGCACAAACATGAAAAATAGTTCTCCCACCAGCAAACCTGTTTGTTTTTTTTTCCAAATACTCAGCTCAAAAGAAGCAAAACAATATGTGGGCTTTTTAAATGTAAGAAAAATATATAGCTCAAAGGCTGAGGCTCTTTGTTAAGAACAGTTTTAAAAAAGGATGGTTCTAAAGGTACAAAAATAGATTTTTATAATTGGAAGTGCCTGCAAGGGCCTAACTATAGCAGGTTTTATTACATCTCCACTACCAGGTACTTAGGTGCTTCTGAGAACCTGCCATTAGCCAGGTCTGTTGAACAAGGCACACAATTATTTTTTTTATGAAAATGCTGGCACAAGTTCACACGCAAGGAAGGTGCTGAGCCTTTGATCCCGAGCGCCAGGCAGATCCTTGAAAATGTCACAGAATGATTCATGTGCCCAAGAAAAAGGAGATCTGCTGAAGAAAAGCAGGTGTGAGGCTGCCTCTAGCCAGGCTTTGGCCGGTGGAGTGGAGCCATAAGGCTGGGGGTGCTGGGAGAAGAGCTCAGCAGAGTGGGATGCTCAGCTGCAGCTGTGGGGCAGAGATCAGCCAGCCATAACTTGCCCAGCCCCAGCACCAACTTCCCTCTTCATGCAATAAACACGACATTTTCCCCTTAGGTGTGCAAGCCTCATTTTGAGAGGAGACCAGGTGATTCAGGGCAGAAATAGTCCACATGTAGAGCATGGAAAAAGGAGGAAGAAAAGACAACTTTGATTTGGCTGTTTAAGCATGGCTGGTGTGTTTCAATAGGTGGTAGTGTGCCAAAATAGAAGGGATGACAGTGTGTCACCATGCAGAAATACTTTGGGCCCAAAACAATAAAGGCCAGCTTTCTCAAAGAAGGGTCTAAAGTTGGAAACGTAAATCTGTCCAGGAGCACCATTAGACTCCCTTACAAAGCCTGGAGAGCCTCAGTGCTTGTGGAGAACCAAGACACTGATGTAAGAGACTGGAAATTTCTGCTCCTACTTGGATGTTTAATCCTGCTGGGAGCCTCTGCCAAAAATTCCAGCACCACTACCTGTGTTTGAGCATCCAGTTAGGATGAGGCTTTAGCTGAGGGCAAAGTAAAGTGGAGCTCGTTCTGCCTTTGAAGAGACACTGCTTCTAAATCTGCTTCTTTGGGGTGGAGGCTGCCTGGAGTATAAATCAATGGCCACACTGCATATGTATGTTGTAAATAAGCATTGGAGAGCATCCAAGGCAGCCAGCTTCCTGGCTGAGGCGCCAAGAGTTGAACCCAGCCTCTCCAAAGTCTAAAGCTGAGATAAGATAGCTTGGGTTAAAAAGCTAACCATCTGTAGCTGGGGGCTGCAATGACCTGTAGCTTCTCCGATTTGGCCATGCAGGCTTAGCAACATTTTCCTCACTGGTTTGGAGGACAGCTGTGTCTTTAAGAGACTCCAGCCTGAGCCAGTTGGAAATAGGGTTGAAAATGCCAGACCTCTGACAAATTTACTGAACACCTCTGAGTCCTTCTTAGCAGTTAGTTCGACAGCCACCGTCAAAGCACTTAAAATTAGCTCCCAGGACCGCAGAGATGTCCCTGCAGGCAGAGGAGGGAACATCATGGGCACTGAGCTTTCTGCAGAAGTTTGGTTTGGAGAACACCACCAGCCCCACCAAGGGGTTCATGGCTCCCTTGGGCCCCCTCTTTTGTTTAGCAATGCTGCATCAAGCTGGATGTGCAGCACAGTCCCAGGAGCTTCACACAGGTCAGTCTGCTCCTTGGGGCAGCTCTGCTGGAGGACAGCATGAGGGAAAATGATGCAATGGTGTACAAATAAAGGAAATGGAAAAAAAACCCTCTGGAAACAGTATGAGAAACCCCGCAACCAGAAGCTGAAGATCAGTTCTAATTTTGCCCTCTAAATGCATCTGTATTTAACATTGTTAAAGAGAGAAGCATGTTTCCAGACAGCTAAGAATGGCAGAGCTGCCTTAGTCCTCTGTCTGGGACTTGCCACTGCCAAAAGAGAGCATTTCTTCCCTTATGGTCTCATGATGGCTTAGCCTGCAGTGAAGTCACCATAAAACATCCCCTCCAGGTGGGGGAGTTAAATATATTTCTCTTCTCCAGCTTTCCTGCTCTGCTTTGCAAGGGCCATGCTCAGTGACCACTGCTTCTTGCTGGAGGCACATTCCCAATTCCTCACATCTTCCAGAGCTCCAGTCCTCTGGGAGTCCCAGGACCCTTCACCAGGTGTACCTACGAGCAAGGAGTGGGAAAGGCCAGCCCAGGGGGTGTCAGGGCCACATTTAGGCCCGGGATGCAGAACTGAAGGGCACCACCTCTGCTGGCTGGGAAGGGCTCAAGGAGGAGCAAGTGCTGGCGCCGCTCGCCGGGCCCTGGCTGCGAGCAGCAGACGTCTGTGGCCACTGGATGCCTCTTAACATATTCCAGCGCCCTCAAGACAAGGTAAATTGGTGGTTGAGGCAAAACTCAGTTTTGTGTGCAGTTATACTGCCCTCCCTGAATTCTTGGTCAACCAATTTTTGTTTGTTTGTGTTACATACTCATTTCCCTTCCCACTTTAAAGGCCATTTTGTGCTGGCAGAAGGTGCCATGCTGGCAGCTCTGGTTGACCCAAGAGTTAAATTTAAGCCCTAAGACAGGTAGAATGTTAGCAGTGGCTCTTTTTGTCTCTTGCCCATCCTGATGGTGACCCTGGGCTCTGTCCTTCCCAAGCCAGCCCAGAGGGAGCCCATCCAAGTGGCCATTTGCCCTGAAGCCCGTCTGCCAGCATCCATGCCAGGCACAGCCAGCAGCAGAGTTTGCATTAAGGTGGGCAGCTGCCTACCAGGGTCCAGCAAGGTGGGGAACCTGATCCTGCCAGGACACAAACTGAGTGCAAAGAGCAATACACAGTATTGAACTCCACATTTCTCCAAATATTGACCAAGTGCCCCAGGTACTGGTGTCCTTCCTGCCCCATAGCACCATGCAGAAACCCTGACTGTTGGCAGAGATATCTGCCTTTTCATCTCTAATGCAGGGAGTCTTAGGTGCAAAAGCAAATCTCTGTGAACTATTCAACAGGTTTCCTACTTTTTTTGATTTAGCCATTGCTCATGTATCTTCACCCATTCCCATTAATTACACTGACATGAGAAATTCAGCCTGCTAAGCAATGGTTGATGCCTGGGACTCACTGCCACAAATAACTGTGTACTGCTCTTCCTCCTCTCTGCATTACATATATTTTTGTTTTAACATTTTTTGAGTATGCCCTTTTCACTGTGTTCTAGTTCAGCATAAAGCCCTCGAGGACCTTGCCTCCAACTATTAGTTAAGGTTCTCTCTCAGGCTACATCCATCCATGACTTTGCAATCTGCCCAGGCACTGAGCAAACATGCTCAAGATGCAGAGCTGAATGGAAGCTGATTTAAAGGAGTTATCACCATGAAAAACCCAAGCTTAGGTTATTTTAGGGTCAGTGCTATCCTATGGTGTCTGATCAGTTCAGAGTTCAGACAGTGTATCAGTATCTGGATGCAAAACACCTCATAGACATGCCCATAGCCCCAGGACTAATGTAAGAGTAGTCATTTGCCTAACTCCTTTACACTTTAGTTTTTTCTCTGACAGCTTTTGGCAAGTAAGGGTTGACAAACCCTTAATCAATCATTTGAATCAGTTTAACCACCAGTTTGCTGCCTCATTTGGAGGCATTCTGGCAGACCAACCAGGTCCAGCTTCCCCTAGTGAAGACTAGGTTCTTTGGAACCCACCCTGTTGCAATCTTTTAGACAAAGAATAGTTCTGGTTTTCATTAATTGCCTGTTGACCTCATGGCCTTTATACATGATACACTCGTCTAGTTCCCACAGTTCATCTCCTGCACTTAGGTCTCCCACTGTGGCTTGAAGGCATCAGGTAAAGCCATTTTCACATCTTCAGCCCCCTTATTCCCCACACAGAGACGTGGAGGTCTCAGCTCCCATCGAGAGGTGACAAAGCGCTCACATGTTTAAAATCACCTGAAGTGCAAATGGAGAATGTGAGCTATTCTGGATGCCCAGGCAGGCGTGGGAGAGGGGAATGCTATTCGTTGTGGTACTGGTGAAGGAAAGCACAAGCAGTCTTGGACCATGCCCAGCTGCTTGCCGGAGGCAGGATGGAAACTTGCCAAAGAAGCACTGACACCTCCTTGGGGTTAAACAAGGTTGTGCGTCGTCCTCGGAGCTGTGCTCTGCTAGGTGCTCTTGATAGGAGCTCAGCCACTAATTTTCCCCACAGTGGTTCAGATATTTCGGCCTAGCCCCTGGTAAAATATTTACTATGCCTTCTTATCACTTCCCTAGAAGCTTTAGTCGGAGCTAACTGATGCATAAATTCCTTCGGGATCTAACTCAACTTTTTTCTGCAAGGTCCTGGAACAGATCCAACATCATTAAGAAAAAAAGCCTTCCTTTCTCAGTCAATTCTTTTAGGCAGAATTTCACCTGAAACCTGGACTCCATCTGGCACTGAGAAGGCTGCACGCAGACACTCTCCTCTCTCCCGATGATGGCTGCAACTGTTGCTTTCTATGCAGGCACAAGTATCCCCTAATGAGCTAATTATCACATCTCCAGGGGCAGTATAATAATTAATGAGCTTAAGCAGAGGAAAGGAAGAGCCAAGTTAGGGACTGGGGATTGCTTTCTAGTGCTAAAGGTGTGAGGCAGCTCACAGTGCCTGGGGAGACTCTAGGGTGTATTTAAGGGGAGGTGATGCACTTACCTGTACAGGACAGGTGAGCCCAAACTGCAGGGCCCAGCAGCACTGGGTGGGCTTTCAGGTTCCTGATTTGCTGTGGTGCTGCCCTCCTGCACCCCACTCCTACCACAACCAGTTTCCCCCAGCTTATTCCCATTACACCTTCTAATGTTCATCTTTTCTAAATTGATGTGTTTTGGTCTTTACAGTACCTCTTGCTGGAGTCATGTCTGTGTTTTGCCCGCCTGTTCTTGTTCTTCATATCCTCCCATGCCAGGATGAAAGATGCTTATGGTGCAGCTGAGAATGGGATTTTTTGTTAGTGCTTCCCAAGCTTTGTTATGTCTCTCCTGTAATTTCAGCTTGACACTCCAAAGGGTTCAGCAAGGTGCTGTGGATGCTGGATCTCATCCAGTCATGCAAACAAGCAAGCCTTCACTCAGGATTATCACCAAGAAATTCCTTCCTAGGATAAATGAATGGCTGATGATGATGAACAGATATAGCCTGCCATTGTCTCCTGGTGTTTGGTAACTATCAGAAAGTTTTCTATTTCATTTAAATAGAATTTCTTATAAAAAAGCCCTTGTGAGCCAAAGCATTAGACAAAGGCCACATTCAGCTGCTCCAAAATGTACATGAAAATTGAATTAACGTCTGCATGGTATATACAGTACCTGTGCAGCTCTCTGGCGGGCCCAGACAGAACAATGTCATTTTCTGTTCTCCACAGACCTTCTCCAAATCGTCACCTATGTGACAGGACCTTTCCACACGACATTCACCAGAGGACAGATCAGCTGTGGCACAGGGCACGAGCTGACCCTGGAAAGCCCTCACTCCAGTGATGGGCCAAGCTCTGTGAACCCAGAGATGATGTCTGAAAGCTCTATTTGTGCCCTAAATGACACATTATTATCTCCATCACTGGCTCTCAGGACCTCACTTTGCTCTCCTGCTTTCAGCCAGAATGAAGGTCATTGATTTCTCTGTACCCACAAGAGACCTGCACACACCTAACTGCAGTATGGGCGACCAAAGAGCCCACCCAGTTTCTCCCCTGGGGACATAAAGAAGTAGAAGGGCAGGTGAGCATCATGTCTGCACTATTTGAACTGAACCAGAAATGAGACATGCACCAGAAATGAGAATCCAGCCAGCACTCAGGTAACCCCCTCAAGGCTGGGAGGGTCAGGAGGCAGGGTGGAAGCAGGAGGGAGGGCAGAAATCCTCTCTGTGTCCTTCCTGGCTGCACCACTGGGGTCTTCTCACGTGGGGAGATGCCACATTTCCTTCACCCCATGTCCTCCTGTTCTAGCAGCCTAACCAAAGGGTGAGGTGAGGGTAGTGGTGAGCTGGGTAGGATGGCAGAGGGAAGAGGACAAGGGGACAGGGCTGTCCATTACTCCCCCCAGACCTCTTTGCCCCCAGGTCCTTGCTCACCAGGACGCCGCCTGTCAGGTCTTTGCTCACCCCTGTGTTTTGTTGTTTGCTTTCTATTACAAGCCCTACATTCATGAGCTCCTACCCTAAAACAGGGCTGGCACGTAGCTGTACTAACTCACAGCCCAGGCAGCTGTGCTTCCCAGGCTGCCTGCTCTGGGAAGCGAGCACTCTGGCCTTGAGACAATATATCTCACAGGTGAGTAAACAAAGGGAGGATGAGCCAGATAGGAGAGCAGGGACTGGGGAGAGGAGAGTGATGCAAACACCTAAACCCAGACACAGCAGCCTCAGCAGCCTCAGCAGCCAGAGGTGGAAAACACAACCTGGAGTCATCTCCTTTGAGCAGGTCTTATCCAGGAGCACCCCACATCCCCACTGGCTGGGATTTATCTGGTAGCACTCCCATGTCCTTTACTATCATAGGTTTTTCCAGGCACTCTCTCAGGTCTCCATTGTACATTGACAGGAGCTTGGACCAGGAGGAGCCATCACCAGAATGCATCTTATTTTCCATGCAGGATTTGGGGGACCAGCTTAGAGGTCATTTGTACACCAGACTATTTGTCTAGGCCAAAGGGATCTGGCCCTTGTAAAAGAACCCCAGGGATCTACCACTCCTGCCACCACCTGCTAGCAAGGGTCCAATCATAAAGTACCTATCCTTAGAGAATGATGCCAGTGTTTGGCAAATCCCACTCTTTGTCAGTGCATCCATCTGCCTGCCACCCACCAGTGTCCCATCAGCTCCCTTGTCCTGAAAAGGCAGCATTTGAAAAGCAAAAGAAACCCCAAACATTACTTACCAAATGCAGACGTTTTCTGCAAGCATTTCTTCATTAAAAGCCATTTTTCATTCAAGATTTTTGTTTGGTTTTTTTAAAGTGTTGTCAAAAGAGATGTTGTCCACAACACAATGGCAACATAGCAGTGAAATCTGCTTTCAGAATTAAGCTATTTGCAAGCAGGGGCATGGGACAGACAAGGAACATTTTTTACCTCCCACTGTGCTATGTTTTTTCCTATAGTGGGGCAAGGGAGGTGCAAAGCAATTCGAAATCACTTTCTCCTGGAATATCAAACAATTTCTAGGCTTTGAAGACTGAGTGTCTGTCCTTGATAAGTATTTATAGGACTGACTGACCATGGTAGAGTTCTCGGAGGAGTTCTTTGTGCAGGTATCTGTGCAGAGCTTTTCTGGGGATTCAGCAGCAGTGTAGGAAAATAATATTTTCCCAAGTAGAAACTACACCAGCTCTGGTGGGGTATGCTTCAGAAAATACCATGAAAGTGACAATGCAACTATGGAAAACAGGA
The DNA here is from genome assembly GCA_013398075.1 of Notiomystis cincta. Taxonomy (NCBI): domain Eukaryota; kingdom Metazoa; phylum Chordata; class Aves; order Passeriformes; family Notiomystidae; genus Notiomystis; species Notiomystis cincta. The sequence goes on from VZRX01004673.1 coordinate 470,160, forward strand.
AGCTTGGGAGAGCTCAGATTTTGGGGCTGACAGGGAAGCTGTGTGGAGGAAACAGAGAGTCTGGGGAACGTTTGTTGTCTCTAGGTCTAACACTTTGGGTTGGTAAGGAGGGACTGGGTTTGGAAACATTTCTGTTTGTGGAGAGAAAATTATTCTTGCCTGCGGAATGGATAAGAATCCAAACAAACAAGTCTTATCCAAACCTTGCAGTAATGTTTGATATTCACCATCCTTTTGAGGAACTAAATTTAATCTCTGGCTTGTTTCATCCAGATAAAGCTGGCGTTCCTACTGTACCAGAAAATAAGCCTGCCTCCCTGTCTTGGCTTTTTTTCTCTCTGTTTGAAATGCTTTAGCTGAATATGTTTGAGTCAGGACACATTTTAAGATGCAAACAGAAGACAGGCCCCTCAATTCCAGTGAAAGACTATGCAAGTTATGTACCTATCACAAATTTTTGTGCTTAAAAGCACTGTTTACTGTTCCTCTAGAAACAGTAAAGCATCCTTTGTTTTACTTTTGTGTGAAAGATCCTTCCTCTAGCTCTTTGTCAGCTGAGTGAGGACAAGATACCATCAAAGCTGCCTGGGAAGACACAGTCCCTGGATTATCAGGTCCAGATTGTGACACAGCAGCATTTGGGTCACTGAGACGAAACATAACACAAAACTCTCCATGTAAGTAAAAAGGTCGCATTTAGGTAAAAGAATGAACGAAAAGTACCATACTCTGGAAGTGTTTTCTGGAAGACAGTCACCTCATCTGGTTCCTTTCAGGGCCTTCTGGTGTGCCACGAAAAAGAAACACTGGCTTTACATATTTCATTCCAGATAATTAAAAGTCAAATATGTGAGCACAAAAACAAGATACGTATGCGATTTAAAATTTATTTTGTCCTGAATACTGGGCTTAGGTGGTGTAAATCTACATGGCTATATCTTTTACAAGGAAGCTTTGCTATCACTTAAGGTAACACCCCATTTCTACACATAGCCCACTCTCTAAGAAAGTTTTGTGGTTGTTCTTTTGGGATCCCTCTCAGCAGTTAAATGTGCTGGTGGTGTATATCTGTCATAATTCCTCAGAGCTGTGGTACTCCTTGGTCAGCCTTTTTTTCCAGCTGGGGACAGAACAAAATGATCTGCTGAGCAATACCTTCCTATTTCCAGCATTAGGAGTACCAGTTCCCAGGTGCCAGCCTCTTTTCCCAGCCTGCAACCCCATTTCTGCTTGAAAGCCTTGCTTCTGCAATTGGATTTTTGCCAGCTGGGTGCACTCTTGCAAATTACCAGTCCTTCCCATCTTAAGTCTTACTGTTTACATCAGCACCAGAACTGTCAGCTCCTTTTAGTATTTCTCAAAAATTTGTGGTTTCTTGCATATTGTGTCATGGGGTTTTACATGATAATTCCACCAAGAATCACAAAACCATAATTTTTCTCAGTTTGAAGATGGAGCAGCCGAGTTTAACTTTCCTGACCCATTCTCCATTCTCTAATCTCTCTCTTGTGCCTGTTTTAATGGTCTTTTCTATATTTTTCTATTTACCTGCAAAGTTTCCCTGATAAGCAACAAGAAGTAATTTATAAATATATTTGTATATATTTATATATTTATGTATTTCAAAAACATAGAAGTGATCTAACCTCTCAAGAAAAGCCACACACACAACTTTTTTTGGCTCCATCTTTACTGAAGTTTGTCTCAGTTGTAGTTAGTGGTTTGGCAGATCTTCGTGTATTTTTGGATCAAACACTCGCGCCAGGGAACACAAAGGGTCCTGGTATGAAATTCAGAGGAAGACCTCAAAGAGGGGTATTTATTTTTTTGTTAAAAATAGTTCAGCCCATCTCTATCTGTATTGAAATTGGCAAAAGAATGGGTATGATTTTCATTTTTTGCACTGCTTTATTTTAAACATTTGATAAAAATAGTCAATAACAAAAAAGCCAGTTTATTTTTACTGCAATGCAAATTTTTTCTCTGCTGTTCAAGTCCTAGATGACAAATATAGGCCACGAGGATAGCATGCTAAGAGGAAGAGTAGAAGACTTTTCCTTCTCATTTCCACTAAACATGTAACCAAAAGCCTGGCAAGCTCTGCATCTGATACTTTCTGTCTTTCTCCTACCCATACACCATGTACAGTCCCAGCTTGATGTGTTTTTCCTCATGTTTGTGCTGGTAACTTTCACAATTACTTTGTGTTTCTCTATCTTTGAAAGAGGCTTTTGCATACCCAGCAGACACCATCCCACCAAAGTGCATAGCCTAAGCTGTTGTTTAAAAAGGGCACCTCTCGAGCTGTTGATGTCCTCTTAGATCTGATTTTTCTCCACTTAATGCTTCTGAAAGCTTTGGCCCATGATAGGAATGCCAAGAAGAACATGGTAGAGAAAGCTGTCTTTGGGGCAAACAGGAGTTATGCTCCATGTGCTCTCCATCAAGGCTTCCTCATCCATGGGCAAAGTGGAAAGTCAAACCTCCTGGGTATTGGCATCAGCTGCCAGAAACTACTTAGGCCTCACCAAAGAACCACATGGTCACAGGCATTTACCCCTCTTAGGGACAAGGACTGCTGCCCAGCATGAGGTGGTGTTTTAGTGTGGTGCCCAGGGTTTAGGGCACCCATATCTGCCCTCAGATCTGTGAGAAGCTCTGTCAGGAACATCTAAGGAAACTCAAGCTCTGCAGAGGACTGTGAAGGGTTGAGCTACATGGGACGATGCAGGATTGTGTGGTGCTGTACAAACACAGCAGAACAAAAGTTAATCCTTGCCCTGGAGAGTTTTGATGAGAGAAGAAAGGATTCTTTGCAAAAATAGGCCTCACCCCAGACACTGAAGTGTACAGGAATGAGTCATCTGGTCAAAAGTTGCACTGGTACCTGAGAAAGAGGTGGTTTCTAAGGACTGTGGCGAAACCCCTCCTGGCACAGAGCATTCAGAGTGGCCAAACTGCACTGGAGCAGATCTTACATTGAAAAGTTAAAACCTCATGTGTTATTTTTTTCTCTCCTAGCAGTCTGCTGTATGCATCATTTTGTGCCATGACCAGCACATTAGCACTGTTCTGGTGAGTGTGGAGGACATCAGGAAATCACTGTGTGTATTTTTAGGCCACTTGAGTTCTGGCAGTATATATCCTGGAATTTCAACTCAGTCAATTCCCAGCTATATCATCTTAAGCTATGCTGAATGAAATGGATATACTCTTCCATTTGATACTTTCCACAATAAAGCCAGGGAATTTCTCATAAATCACACCCTCGCTGGAGCAAACTGTAAGGTTGGGAAAGGGATAATGGCAACAGCTTTGATTTATTTTTCTTAATTCAGCATACATTTCTGATCTTTACAAAGGGATTTAAAAACTACAAAAAATTTTCTACAACATAATGCAGTCATCCAGAAACCAGACAAATGAAAACCACAGGTTCAGCAGAGAGTCCTTTGCCTTTCTCCACTGTGCAGAAGGTTGTTTCTTTTTCCCAGGAAGCATATTCAAGATATGACCATGCATATGGCACAAAGGGAAGATCACATTTCCTTCCCAGGTTGCTTTTGTTAATAATAATTATAAGCCAACGCTTAGTCTTGGAGTCACATGTCTACTGCTGAGAGATGGGCTCTGTCTTTAATCCTGGTCCTCCTCTCCCATTATTGTTTCATTGACTACTATTGACTTTATAGTGTGGCTCTAAGCCAAAAATGAATGGGAGAATTGTAATGGCAAAACTGGTGGGGCAGGTTTCTCTGGCCAATGTTGCAACTGGCAGAAAATAAATAAATTAAATAATGGCATTTATCAACATCCAGGATCCAGGTCCTCCTAGGGTCACTGTACACATATGTTGCAGCTTGAAGACAATGGCCTTGAAGATCTATTCAAACTTGGAAGTGTAATTACATTTCCATAGTCTCACTCCACACCTGCAGTTAGCCCAGTCTTACATGGCCTCCAGAATCACCAGAAAAAGCCCATCTAAACCAAATTTGACTTCAAATCTGGCTTTTTCTTTCCAATCAGATCCTCATATCACATCTTCAGATGCCACTGATTCAGCAAGACAGTGGAAGAAAATCTCCAGGAAGGACTTTTTGACATGAAGGTGTAACTGTCATATTACATTCTGGGCAGGAGAGCCAGCAGGAAACACACAAATTTCCCTCATGCTCTGATATTGCTGCTACTCCCCAAGGGACGATATTCTCAGGAGATTTGGATGGGCCCTTCAGATCACAGATTTTTAAATGTATCAGCAGAGCTTCTGCCCCAGCAGTCTTAGAGACCCATCCTTAACATGATCCACTGCATTCCTGTCACACAGAGGGACTGGATTCTGCAAGGAAAGGATGCAGAAATACAGTGTGTGTGCACCATTATTGGTTTCTCCACTGTGGGTAGCAAAGCTACCCCATGGAAGACAAGTCCAGGATGTCTTGTGCTGAAACTTTAAAGAAAACTCTGAACTATTCCACTCTGCTGGAGACAGGCAGCAGACATTCAAACTGTCTAATGGCTTACTCCAAGGATGAATTGGGTTTCAGGGTAAGGATTTGCCCTCTGATTAGTCTAGGGACATCTGAATCTGGATCATAAAATGAACAGAGACAAGAAACCAGCCCCAGTGGCTGAGATCAAAGGGATTCAGCAGATACTCGCCCCTTTTCCCGGTGGATGGAGTCCCATGTCTGGTGCTGGGTGGGCAGAGGGGAGGGATCACCATGAAGTCAAACTGGGTATGCACATTACAGCTCCCAGGAGAGGCAGAAGCCCGCTGAAGAGTGTGATGATACAGATTTTAACAAATGGCTCAGGAAACAGCTCTGATTTTAAACAAACACTTCAGCCTGACCAGACTGAACTGCTTCCAGCACAGTCTGGCTCTACCACGCTCTGGAAATCACACCTCCTTAAAGGCAAATGGAGCCACTTACCCGAAAATGAACTTACCTAAACTTTCTTTTGAAATGTGAGGTTCTCATAATATTAACCAATAAGCCTAGTAAATGCTTCAGGGTGCTTCAATCAGAAAGATATAGGCTGCTAGCCTTAATATACAGCTATCTGTGTGCCATTCAAAACTACGAGTGGCAGTCTCTGGATTCAGAAAGAGTTACAGTATTTATGCATTTCTCCTATGACCTGATACTGACAGAGAAGAGAAACTGATCAATGACCAGTTTAGTGGTTGCTTACATACAAGTAATTGTAATTTGACTGTATTTGCTAGGTTTGTGCAAAGTAAATCCAAACTCATCTACATGTGAATAGCATGAAGTGTGAGGACAAGTTACATGATCTGAGTCTGATTAGATAAAAGACTTTCAAACAGGAAAAAAATAATAGCCAAGAACTTGTTCAGGGACATGCTGATGGTAACTGTGAAAAGAATGAAGAGGATTCTTGAACTCACCAAGGAAATCTAATTGCGAAATGGATGAGGACATTGGCATGAAGAAAATGGGGTGGGAAGTCATATCCCTAGAGAAAATAACAGGGATAACAGCACAATAGGTACTGGATTGTGCATTCTTTCAGCATGTCACACTGGTGACTATAAATGGGGAAATTCCTGATTTAACATCATGTGAAGAAGCACAGACAACAGAAGATTTGAGGAACCCTTGGAAAGGAGCCAAAGAAGAGCAAGGTTCACGTAACCTACCGACAATCCCTTTAGCTCCATCAGTGACAGAACACAAAGATGAACTAACTACTGTTTAGCTGAGGGAGGTGACATTGAAAGTCTGGGGTTTGAGGGGCACTAGGTCACATCCCCTGTATAAACAGGATGACAAGCATATTGCTGGTGAGGAGTAAGAATTAATCTTCCTAGCCTGAATCTAGCAGCAGTCAAGGCATTACACAATGCAAGAACTGTGGGTTAAGGAACTACAAACAAGCTTGGCATGTTGCAAAATGATTTAATCGTGTGACAAAGAATGTGAACAGAAGAGGTTTTCCATTTGATTTTATGTAGCCATTAGTCGTCTGGGTAGGAGGCAAGAGGAATTGGAAGTTCTCATTAGTGAGAAGAAATGTCATATAATCAGCATTACTCAAATGTGCTGCTTTCAATTTGCTTGATTGGAATGTTAAAATAGCTGGTTATGACCTGCTTAGGAAAGATAGAGTTGGTGAAAATGGACTGTGTGAATCATGCCATAAAAGCAGGCCATGGAATAGGAATTACTCCACAGTCTCCATAAGAAACACGAGGAAAGGAAGATGATGCTCCAGGGGACTTCTGTGCACTATAAGCTCCAAACAGCCACTGAGAAAGCATCCTGATTTGGGGAAAACTACAGTCTGTTTTCTAACACAAGGGGCCATCATGTTCTAACCTTTCTGGACTTTGTTCTGACAAAGATGAATTAATTGCTGGGCTGAAAGTTGACAGTTGCCCAGGAAACAGTGAGTACGACCTGATTATATTCAATATGGGCAAATAAGGGGCTGTCCTTAACTGTTGTATGTGCACCAGGACTTCAAAAGAGCTAATTTTTCAAACTCAAAGAAAATTAGGATTTAATCAGATTGTGAGGAATAATTCAGACAGGAAAAAATTGTGAATAAAAGTAGGTATGTCCAGGAAAATTGTAATGGATAGAAAGTATCTGCAAGCCTACAAAAAAAGAACTAGCACAACATTAGTCAAAAGCTTTGTGGTAAGGTTAGTGAGGGTAGTAATAATGAAAAAAAAAAAGAATTTTCAGTAAACAGATGAGAAAATAATAGCTTTTTCAAACTTCAGAATTTTAAAACTGAAGGTTTAAAATGGTAAGAGTGTCTGGAGGAAAATACATGGCCAGCAGGACCCAAGGCAACAGAAGGATATTTTTAAAAGGATATTCTGAACAAAGGAAACTGCAGCAACCGCTCAGGCTCATTACAGGAGGAAGATAATAAAAGCAGGAGTGATAACATGAAGAATCAGAAGCAATTCAGCAAATATTCCTGCTTTGGTGTTAAATGTCTTTGGAAGTTAAATGTCTCTGGAAGTTAAATGTCTCTTACAGACAAAGCATTTGCAAACCAGAAGACCAAATAATCTGCCTTCAAGAATCACAAAATTGTTGGCTGAGGCTTGTTGGGATTAATTTTGAAACCATCTTGTGAAATGGGAGAGCCAAGAAAATGGAAGGAACATTAAGCAGAATGCCAGTTCAAACAGGGCAATCTGGATGAGCAAGGTAACTGTAGATCACTTACCTGAACCCCAGTCCAAGCAAAATGGAAAAACTGACATGGGACTCAACTGATAAAGAATAAAAGGACAACAAAAAAGCAATTAATTCCTATAACATGGCACTGTGGAAAGTATGTCTCATTGAATAAATATAAAAGTGCTCTTCTAATGAGTTCACAGGTATGGCCAGTAAAGTCACTAGTCAGCTATTACATGACAGTCCCTGATGAAGTGTCTCCCTTAGCACCATGTAACAGTCTGATTACAAATTAACATAACCAAACATCAGGAAAGGGCAGGTGAAATGGCATGAAGGACAAAGTGACTGACAGATTTAAAGCAGCTGTCAGCAGAGAGCTCTTGCTGAAGGAGGATGTGTTGCTGGTGAGAGTGGTAGTCAACGTTTTCATCAATGAGCCGGAAGCTTGAAATTACCACTGGTAATCATTTGTTGATGACACAAAGATTGGCAGATGGGTAAATAGTGTGGAAAGCATGGCAATCACACTGCCTAACTGTATCACTTGATAAATTAGGCCCTTCAAACAACACATGTTTAGTGAAGCAAATGTTAATATATTCATCTAGAGAGTGCAAGCCACTCATAACAGCCTGGAGATGACATTCTGGAAAGGGATGATTCTGAAAATGATTAAGGGTGAGGAGAGGACAACTGAATGTTCTCAGTCAAGGGCTCTCTTATGGCTAATACAATCCCCTGAGATATAAAAAGACTCATAGAAGGTGATCTTTCTGTGGCTCTGCTTAAAAAATGTCAGAATGCTGCAGTCAATTTTGCATGCAATTTTTAGAAGATGCTTAAACCTTGAGAGAGGGTGCTTGTAAGAGAAGCACATAGGTCTCTATGGATGTAGAAAATTTTCTTATATAGTATGACTTAAGAAAAAAATATGCTGCAGGAGTCTGAAGGTTTCTTGAGGCCTTGTCTGCCCCAGTTTTGAAAATCTCTGCTAATCTCCAGGTCTTTAACTCCCCCCACCATGACATCTTCATGTTCAGAGAGAAAATGCTCCTGCTGTAACTTCCAGCATTGCTTCTCATTCTGCATTATGACCCTCTCCATGAGAAGTCTGTCTCCACCACCCATCAGAGAGCAGAAAGCAGAAAGCAGCTCCCCTTCAGCTTTCCCTTCTTCAAGCTGAGTGATCTCAGTCCCCTCAACCTCTCCTCACACACCATATATGTCCCAGCTATTTCAGTGGTCCTCTGCTGGACTCTTGCCAATTTGCCAGTATCTTTCTTATAGAGCTCCATTTGTTTTGCCTATCTAAAGCCAGAGTGAGAGAAGATTTAAAGACACCAAGCCTCTGTAAACCATAAGGAAAGGAAGATCAAGGAACTGAAAGCTGAGGCCAGATTAGTTGGATTACAGTGTGGGTGCTTAGCTACTAAGCAGCCAGTGAAGGTTCTAAATTCTCTATCTCTTGATATCTTCAAATCAAGGCCAGATGCTTCTCTGGATGTTATTCTTCAGTCTAACAGCACAATCATTCCTGGGCTTAAGGCAAGGCTGACAAGATGTGAAATTGTCAGTTGATGATACATGAACTGCAGGATTCAGCTGCCTCCAAACTATGAATTATTTTCAGAATAGTGCATTCAAGGCCCCAACAAATGTAAATACACAAAACCCAACCAAATAACCAAACAATCATGGGAGAAATAAGATAAGCAAAGAAGAACCCAAATATACGGTATATTGGATAGGAGAATGAAGTTTGTAATAGGGAATGTCCCTGATTGAGTTTTGCCTGGTGGGACACACACTGGACTTCACTCAGACCTGTGTCTCAGGAGGTTTTCTTGGCCTTTCAGAAGAAGGTCCTGCAGCTGAACAACCTTTGGCCCCAAGGACCAGCTGTGCAAGCCATTCCAGTTCCATAAAAGTACTATCTATCTTCTCTAATTAGAAGTGTGTGATTGACCCAAGGCCACGGTTGGTCTTTTCAGGGATCTATAACAGATGTAAGTGCACAGAGGTGTTCTTTGCACACAGATTTTGAACACCCTTAGTCTTCATCCAAAAGCTAAAGATGGTATATTCAGTGCTCAGAAGACAATTTCCTAAAGGGAGTACCTTCCCTTGCTGCTCACCCATGGGGCCATGAAGGCAATATGTGTCAGTTTAGGCTATAATCTCAGATTTAGGAGATTTATAGGCTCAGTCAGTGGAAGGAAGAGTTGATGTGATTCACCTAAGCTTCTGTGACGCATTTGGCTTGGTATCACACAGTATTTTTATTAAGGAAATATGTAATACAAGGCACCCTTGAAACGATTAAGGGTAGGGTTTGAAGTGTCATTCTAAAGGGGGTGCTGTTTCTCACCTATTTCCTGAGAATTCCTCCAGATATCAGCCCTAGACCCTCTGCTATTTAACATTTTTATTGATAGCCTGGAAGGAGACATAAGTCCATTAATAATAAAATCTCACCCATCCTTAGAGAGGTATGACATTTGTTATAGGCATGACAAATTACCATCCTAAAAAGCCTATACTTCTCCAAAGCTTAGAGGCAGGCCAGAAAACTGGGTCAGACCAGAGGTTTAATTTTAGGCAACTGATTATGCTAGATGGATCTCACACTTAGACATTGAGCTGATACTTTTGGTGAGCTGCAAAAAAAAATTTTGATTGATGTCTTTAGGGGAAAAGAAAAGTGATCATTATCCACTAGGGTGAAAAGCCTCTGAAGACAAAGTGAGATCTTATACTTTGCAAAGAGAGAGTGAAACTAGAAGAAAGGCAGCAAACTAGTGACTGGCACAATGCACTGAGGCTGTGATGGATTCTCCTCTGTGGAAAGGTTTCTGATCAAGGTTGTCTGTTTTCTAAAAGCTCTTCTGCAATCTGAGCATGCAAATTCAAGGTTGCTCAGTAGCCTGTGGCATATATGTATTAAAATGAAATGATCCCCTTCTGACCTTAAAATCCTGTTTTTTCTCTGCCACACCTGCATGTTATGAAGTTCTTGGTGTCAGAAGGAGTCTCCTTCTTCTACTCATTTTACTGAAGAGGTAAGAGTGCAGCTGCTGGCTGTTTCTCATGACCTGGCAGGCAAAGTCAACTCATGAAGAGGGCATCTTTTTATCTAGTCATAGTGACTAGAAGCAGAGATGGCTGTATAAACACACCAGCTTGACATTGCCCACAGTATGATTTTCTGTCTGGTATTTCTGAGATGAAGTTGTACCTGTCCCATAGCCATGGAATGCCTTGTGCAGACACAGAGTGCACGTGTTCCTGCTGGGGAAGGCGACAGTTGTCTGGCCACTGAACACTAGGCTTGATGACCAGAAAGACACTATTATGCTCCAGCACTCTGTCCCCCCTCCCCAGGGCTGTCATTCCAAGCTGCAATCTGACTTTCCCCTGCCAGGGCGGTTGCCGAACCAGCCCTTATCTCAGAGACACTCTGGTATGCTGCAGAATCAAATGCATTGAAGGAATTCAATCAGCCAGAACAATAGGCTTGCATTGCTGGCTTGAACCTGTGTGTTGGGAAGCAGTGATTCATACACAGTGTTAGGGAGATTCATGCAAGGAAACCAGTACCTGGTGGTTTACACACGGCAGAACCAGCTACACACATCTTTTGTTTCCCACTTCATGGTAAAATTCAATCTTCCTTCTGTGAGAACAAGCATATTACTTTGTCATGGCCACTCCAGTAGGCTATTCAGTAGGACAAATTCAGAATAGCAATAGCTGGAAAATAACTATTATATCCTGGACTTGCACAAAATCATAACCTTTCACTGCAAAGAGGTGACTTTGTTTTCCCCTCAATCTGGTTTTGATGTTCTCTTTCTCTTTCCTTTTATGCAAAGCTCTCCATCTCAGAAGGCAGGCAAGCAGCCAATCCACCTCTCTACCCCACTCCAAAATGTTAGATGCTAAAAAACACACAAAAGGGAACTGTGAAAGCGTTTCTGAAAAGGGTTGCTGTTTTCAGGTTTTTTGCTAATTTTGAGAGCTTTTGTGTGTTTTCCACAGAACATTCTACTCTGTTTGAATGAGGTTCCTAAACTGTGGTTCAGCCAGACTGTCTGATAGGTCAGAGGACATCTGCCACACAGACAGACCTGCTACGCTAAAAATGCCACACGCCTTTCCTCTGCTGCATTCCTGCTCTGATGAAAACAACATACCCTGGACTGATAAAACGAGCACTGTGTTGAGAGATTTGTCCAAAATATCGGATACCTCTGTGGTAGATCTGAAACATTCCTTGTTAGATCCATGTCCAGGGTGATGCAGACCTGGCATGGCTCCACCCAAAAGCAGACTCTCAGCTGGAAAAAATCCCTTGACTGCAGCAGAGCTAAAATGATTTACAGCAGCTGGGATATAAGGCTACAGCCCACAAAAAGGTGTGTGCACGCTCTGGAGGGTCTGCTTGCCCTCTGCCATCCAGGGAGCCATTCCCACTGGCAGTTATTCACTGGCCACTCTTCCTTTCCCTGCATGGATACGTCTCGCTGCTCCATGTCCCAGATTTACACCATTATAAGAGGACTGGGAATTCCTGGGCATTTCACTACTCTTACAGAGATGCAGCCCAAAAAGCCACAGTGGGAGCATTAGTCTCCCAGCTAAGCAGGCACCATCCCAGTGCATAGCCAGGAGAAGACCTGGAATCCCTGCAGAACAACTTCTTTCCCAAGGACCCCATGGAGGCTATGGAGCAGAACATGAAGTCAGGGGCAGGGGCATCTGCTCCCCACAGCCTGTCAGAGCTCAGAGAGGCTCTTGCATTGCTGATGTTACAGTTGCATCTGTGGATGGTCAGTGCCTGGATGGCTTGAATCCAGGCTCCCTCATGAATAAAGCATGCAGGGATACTGAAACTCCAGCTGTTGTGCCCAAATCCCACTGCCTGTTGCAAGGAAAGACAGATTGCTCACAAAAGGGCAAGTGTGAGTGACTGGCCACAGGGATCTGTTCTCCCCAGTCCATCAAATATTTCCATGTGTTCCATTCCAAAATATTGATGTGCCGAGCCTTGGGAGCTTTATATTTAGCAAGAAACATAAATCACAGATGCAGGGGGCAGCTTCTGTCATGTTCCCTGGCTTATCAACTGTACTACTAATAGCTCAGAGAAGCTTGTAAATTGGGCTGTGAACTGTAGTGCAAGCAGGGGAAAAATCCACGGCATAGGCTGGGAAATGTTTTCTGGTGACAGGTTCTCTGGTCCCTGTCAGGAACCTCCTGGACAGGTTCCCAGAAGACTGTGAAGTGTCAGAAGAACAAATGGGACCCCAGCAATTCAGAAACTTGAGTGTGACACTGGTGGATGGATTTCTCTGGATTTGCAGTGAGGATTTGTGTGTAGGCTCCCTGTTACTGATGTCTTCAAAGGTGAGCCATCAGGAAGAAGAGCATGGCTGATGGAGGGGGTGAAAGGTGGTGAACGGGTCTCCCAGCATTATTTCAGTTTTGCTGGAGCCCCAACAGATGCACAGGACTGCTAAGACACTCCAGAAGTGCACAGACGTTTGCAATATAATTTTAAAGACCACAGCACAAGTCCTAAGGCAGAATGTGATAAAGAAGTCACAGGTCTCTTTCTTCTTTTGCTTTCCTCTTGGTTTTGTTCATTTTCTCAGCTAAGAAGTCTTCCACAAGTCCTGTTCTGTTTATTGGGAAGTGGTCTGTAAATTCAGTGTTTTGGATAAATAGCCCTTGAGCTAAGGAACACTCATGAGAACTGCATCAGCCCTCCCAGCACATTCAGAAGTGATGCACTGGTGTGCTTTTGAAAGGAAGGTTTGGGGCATCCCCCTTTGTATCTCATTGTTTTATGCCACTGAATAACTCAGTGTTTAGATTAATAAAAATGTTGTGTATTCCTAAGGACCATCTAAGGACCAGGAACTGGTTTACCAACATCAAAGGATCTGTCCTTTTGTATTGGAATTTGACATTGACTGATTTTCTTAAAATCAACATTCTGATGTATTTTCCCTCTAGCAGTTTGTCCTGGACTAAGAATTCTTTTAGGCAGAATCTGAGAACAGCTTTCCTGGTTTCCTCTGGAGTTCACAGCAAAACTTGCCAAAAGGGGAAAGTATGCATCCAAAACAATGACAGTAATACACATGAGGTCCTGATAAATGCAAGACGTGAACGACCCAAAGGAAATAACCAAATACTTGCTTATTCACAAGGCTTCTTCACCAGCAGCCAGATTATAATTTGAGCACTAGGAGGTGGTGGGGTTTGGACAGATGGGATCTGTGAGCTGGCATGTCTCTCCCAGAGCTTCATTGTGACCCCATGCCGAGAAGCACTCACATCACTGAAGCAAACACAACAGTAGCCAGCCTGAGGATTTGCCTGCTGGGCTGGCTTCACAGGAGCTGCACCGTGGGGATACAGTGTCATGATGTTATAGCATTCAATTATCTCAGATTTAAGCACAGGCTCAGTTCTCTTAAAGTCCTTTGTGAAAACTGGCTTTCTGTAATTTCTCAAGCCCCTGGATTTTTTTTCTGATTTCTCCCTCTTGCTTAATTTCTGTTTTGCCCCATAGTCCAGCCAGAACCATCAGTGGGGCTTTTCTAGGTATTAATACATGAGTGTTGTTTTGCAACTGAGTGCAATAATCCCGAACCTGAGAAAACTTGCCCGTGGTCTGTTATAAAAGAGGTTTCATCAAGCCCATTTTCCTTTGTTCCTTTAACTGAGCCCAGTCCTTACCTGATTTTAGAGCTGGCTACCCCCACAGAGGCAGCATCCACAGGTGTCAGTAGGGCATGGCTTCTGTGGCTTACCCAGACCCCACAGTGCTGGCGGGCTGACAGGACTGCGCACTCTGGACACCCTTCTATTGTGCAATGGGATTTTACTCCATTTACTTTCCGTGAACTCTGCTAACACTGCGCAGGGCTCTGTTTGTGCTCCCGTGTCTATTTTAAAATGACACACCTTGTGGACTTCTGTCATTCAGAATTTTACAAATACTTCACCCTTTTAATGACATATTGACTGTTGAAACTAACAACAACACTTTGTCATGGTTGCTTCTGGCAGAGCTTATTTAACTCTTTCTGTGGGAATTAACCTCTACTTTTAAGACTTTCCTTATCACAGATCTAGAAAAACATATGATCTTATAAAACTTGCTGTTCTAATCCTTCTTCACTGTAGCCATGATTTTGCCAATTAGTCTTTCTGGCAGCCACCAGCTTTCCTGCATGTTGTAATCTCAGCCCGTTAGGCAGGGTTTCTTATCTGTATTATTTCTGTGAAAGGAACTTTAGGAGTTTGGACCCTGTGGTGCTGAGACCTGCATAAAAACCATCTGGAACAGTAGTCCCTGATCCAAGACAGTTAAGAAATCTTTCTTTCTTTCTTTCTT
>VZRX01004674.1:0-46416 GCA_013398075.1 Notiomystis cincta
AAAAAAAGAAAAAAAGAAAAGATCGGCCATCCTTATATTTAAAGTACACAAATTAACTTCTTGACATTTGCATTACTAATTTTAGTGCTTTGATAGAAGTACTCTGTTACCAGACTTTAAAGCCTCAGATATCACCTCAAACAGCAAAGGAAAAAAGAAGGAAAGACTTCAAAGTGAATAATTACCTGTTGATGATGTATTATATTTAAAGGCTCTGGCTGTGGATTAAAGCTAGTCCTAGGATTGTTAATAGCCTGCAGTAAACAACTAATGAATCAAAGAAAAGGAACAAAAAGCAGCTCTAGTTGAAGGACATTCCCATTAATACCAAAGGCCAGAGTCTAAGTGTTAAGTGTAACACAATAAAATACAGTCATTTCACACTAGAGTGTATAAGAATTTAGAAAACTGGTCACAGGTGAATTATTAGGGATTGTCCTTTGAGCTTTGTTCTCAAAGCACTTTGATGCCATTAACAGCACCAGGTTTTCCAGTCCTCTGTTGGTTTGGGTTTTTTTGCAGTTTATGTGCAATTTTTGTGTTGTATAATGAAGAGGATAGGTCTGAATGCAAAGAGCTATACCTACAGCAGTGATAGAAACAGCAAACTTCCAGAGAGAAGTAAAGCTCAAAGAAGGAGGCACAGAGCAGGAAATGGAGAGAAAACAGCTGAAAACAGTGCAGAATAAATTGGATGTCTACAGGGATCTCTCTGATTTGGAGCTGCTAAGAATCTTGATGAAATAGGAAAGTGAGTGATTTAAAGGGGGCGGTTGGGAGAAATTATCTCAACATACTTTAGCTAAGTGGATGACAGCAGTGCTTCAATCATAATCCTTCAATCATGGCCCATCTTCTTCCCACCAGAGCAAAACCTTTTAAACTGCTGGCAGTGTTCACATGAGCAACAGTGGAAGACCCTCATTTCATACTAAATGGAGCCCTGATCTGAGAAGCTTTAAAGAAGGAAAGCTATTTTAATTTAAATGTGCGGGAATTGAGGTAATCAAGGACTTTTCAGGGGAATATACTTTTTCTCTTTGAAAATCATTTTGGGAGAATTAAAACATAGCAAAAAGACTGTGAGCTTGCAATGCATTAGGGTGATACTGACACATATATATTAGGGTGATATTGACACATATATATGTGTGTATGTGGCATGGTGCTAAATGACTTCATCTTTTGTCAGATCTAAACTTTTAAGGCTGCTGGATTTTCTCAGGGTTTAGGAATTGATTGAAAATAAAGGAAAGCAAAACATGGATGATAAACATGCACTGAATAGCTGTAGGCATTTCTAATAAGAGTGATTATTTTTAAGACTGAAGAATCAATACATTTCAAGGAAAAAAAAACCACCAAAAAACCCAAAGAAACAACAAATCACTAGTAGACAAAACTAATTGTGCACTAGAAGTGAGCTACAAATCATCTCTGTCTTTCTACACTTTTTGGTGGATTGAGATAACAGTGCATCTTCCTGAGCTAAGTTTTAAAACCAGCCTGGCTATTCAGCAACCACCATATCCAGTCTACGGCAGGTCTGAATCATGAAATTTTTAGGGTTGGAAGGGACCCCTGGAGATCACTTAGTCCAGCCTCCTGCCAAGGCAGGGTCACCTAGAGCTGGTTACACAGGATGGGTTTTGAATATCTCCAAAGAGGGAGACTCCATGACCTCCCTGGGCAGCCTGTTCCAGTGCTCTGCCACCCTCAGTGTAAAACAGTTCTTCCTCATGTTGAGGTTGAACTTCTTATGTTTCAGTTTATGGCCACTGCTCCTTGTCCTGTTGCTGGCCACCACTGAAAAGAGTCTGGCACCACCCTCTTGGCACCTGCCTTTGAGATATTTATGCACATTAATGAGATCCCATCTCAGTCTTCTCTTCTTTAGACTAAACAGGCCCAGCTCCCACTGCCTCTCCTAAGAGAGATGCTTCAGACTCCTTCTAATCTTCCTGGCCCTCCACTGGACCCTCTCCAGTAGCTCTTTGTCTTGTACTGAGGAGCCCTGAACAGGACACAGCCCTGCAGAGGTGGCCTCAGGAGGGCTGAGTAGAGGGGCAGGATGACCTCCCTTGACCTTCTGGCCACACTCTTCCCAATGCACCCCAGGACACCACCAGCCCTCCTGGCTGTAAGGGCATTTCCAGCTCATGGTCAGCTGGTCATCCACCAAGGCTCCCAGGTTCTTCTCCAGTAGGTCAGCCCCCAGTCTTTGCTGGAACTTGGGGTTTTCCACCTTGCTCTGCATAAACAAAGCCCTCTGGCTCAAGGTCTGTTTTGGAAAGACCCCAGGACTCCCATCCCCAGCAGGAGAGATGTTCTGTGCCTAAAGTGCTTCCTTAACCACAGGATGCAATATGGTAAAATTCTTAGTATGGTAAAATTCTAAAATTAGTTTTTAAGAGCGAAGACTGTTTTTTTTTTCAACGAGAATAAGTCGCTGTTTCAGTGCTGGGACCTGCTCAGCCATTCTTCATGACACCACTCATATTGAACGAGGACTCACCTGTCAGCTCTCATCTCAAGTAAAGGATTGCTAATGTACACCTGAGAACAAAACTCAGGCTGCACAAAGTGTCTCAAAAGCATTACGAAGGATATGAGAGAGAGAACAAGTTGGCTTGTGAAAAGGCAGAAAAGGGCAGAGTACACCTGATGATGGAGGCAAGGCTTCCCTCATGACACACAGGGTTGCTGCTGAGTGTCTGCTCCTCTCCACAGGGGTGGCTGCAGAGAGGCCTGGCACCCTTGAACATCAATGCATTCTCTAGGTGATATCCTCCTCATGGCAAGGCTTCATTTTATAATGACTATAGAAGTAGACAGAGGAAAAAAGTTTTCCAACTTCATTTTGAGTATTCCCTACTGGATGCTGGGATTCCTGTCTCCCACCATTCACAGAGTTGGAGACAGGTGGCCTGTCTGGGGCTGCAGTCCTGTGGAAGGCAGTGAGTGGGTTTGGCATCACATCACCACTGGAGAGGAGTCCCTTCCCCTGCCCCATCTCATCAGCTTCGTATTGCCCTTGCTGTCTCCTGGCTGTAAGCTCCTGCTGCTTACCGTGTGTGGGCCTATGGAACCGTACTTCAGATGATTTAATTCAAAATTTGGCAGAGGACTAACACAGCAAAAGTGGCTCAGGGAAGCGTCTGATGAGGATGGAGCTTCCCCAAAGGAGGGTGGGGCAGAACTGGGAGGTTCCCTGAAAAGATGGAAGAGTATGAAAGAAGGAAGGATAGAGGAGGCTTGTCTTTTTCCAGACACATAAGCTGTGAAAAAGCACCCAAAGGCATTTTTCTGAGTTTTGTTAAAGTCCTTGGAAAGAGGCAGGCAGTCTGAACTGTGGAAGCTGAGCTGCCCTCTAGGAGTTTCGATAAAGATAGCCTGAACAATGAATGTGGACTACAAAACAAATATTTGGAAGCTGAAAGTTAAATGAGGTGAAGTCCAAGCATAATCCTTAGCACTTCAGGTACATGTTCATCACTATCCCTGTATTCACAGTTTGCACACGTGTATGTGACAGCTGTCTGTATGTTTGGGGTTCCTTAGTGGGCCACACACATTTCTGCAGCAAGCTGGCAGTTTCCATGTCCTGTCTTATCCTTGCTGTCCATAGCTTTTGCTGCTTGCTCTGAGGACTACTTCCTGCTCAGTCTCTTATGATTGAATCCCAGACCTCTGCGAAGTGCCACACTCAGTTTGCCAAAGCTTGCCATTTTAGTGCATTATTTGTACCCTAGCAATGCCCAGGGGCCCCCAGCATCTGTGGCTGGGAGGCTTGCAGCTGTTTGTCCTAAGGTACAAGAGGAGCTCTCACAGCCCCATCCCTGCCTCTTCGGTGCACAGTGTTTTCAACCATCATTAATGCTTAATAAATTCCAGTTGGCACCATTGTGAGAAAGCTATCTTGTTTGGGGAAAAAATGTTGTATTAAGCCCAAAGCAAAGACACAGCCACTTTTGGGTGATGTTGTTGATTATTCACAAAATGTCATTCCCTAGCTGTCTTGTTTGCCAAGTGTGGGACATATGTTAGTAATTGACAATGAGCAGAGTGGATCTCTTCTATAAATGGCTGTTTCAAGACACACTAGTAATAAAATAAAGGGACTGGGGTTCCTCAGAAGATCTAACACTGTATCTCCTTTAAAACTGTTATCACTAGCAGGCAAGACTTGTTCTCCCCCTTTCTCTTCCAGACTGCTTTTCTCCCTGTAAAACCTCAGGCCTGTTCCTCATTTTTGCTTATGTTGCAATAGAGGGGTTTTTCATTTCTTCAGGAGACAGCTATAAAATCTATGTCTTGTGTTTCTGAATACACTTTCCACCAACATTTGCGCTAGCCTTAGCTGAACAACTCCAGTAATGACACCCAATGGTTTTCAGGGACCTAAAGGAGGAAATAGTTCCATGGAAATTGCTTAATTGTTCCTATGGATTCTAACTCTTTTTCAGTTGCACTGCATATGGATGTAAAGTATCATAGATACTTCAAAAGAGTCAGAGACCTGAATTTGCTCTCATGTCACCACTGCTTTAATGTGAAGACATTAATTCAGATGACATCATTTCTGAACATATCAGTGGGGTTAGAAGGGTTTGAATGTACAAATATTTATCTAGGTGTGCAATCCTGCAGAGTCTTTTGTTGCCACAGACCTGTTTGCTCAAGGAAGTTATGAGTGTGTAGTCTGTAGTGATGGAGGTAGCAAGAGGCTTTTAAGAGACCTAAGTACCACTGGGTATTGAATGGAATGGACAATACAATGCACACAAGGAGAAAGGTGCCACCTGTATAAGGCTCTGCCAGGCTTTCCTGATATTTGGTGGGTCAAGATTAGATGGTAGTTTGGGTGGCTGGTCACTTTTTTTTTTTAAATGCAGATTACTGGTAACTTTGAGTGTAGTTGAGGTAAAATGAGGTGTATATGGATGCTGGAAATCCATCCTTCTTGTGACTTGCCCAAGTCTATTAGCTAGCAAGGAGAAGAGAAGGAGGTGCAGATGACTGATGCAAAGTTATACCTGCCCTTCATGATGTGTCTTTCTTTTGTGTCTTGGCTGGCTCCACATTGCTGTGGGACACTTGTGTAATAGAAGAACTGGTTTACATTTCTGCCTGTTCTTTCCAAAGCAACACCAGCTGATGTGATCCACCCCAATAAACATTAGCTAACTATTCTAACATGTTCTGTGTGGGGTGAAGTCTAAACCAGAAGATGATGCAAAATACTGCATCCCACTTCCCAGGCAACAGCCATGGACAAATTGGTGCAAGATTTACGTGGAGTAGCAGCCCAAGGAGCACTGGAGTCAGCAGGAATCTTTCCTCTGACTTCAAAAAGCATTGTCTCAAGCCACCTGAGACAATATTAGGCACTAATTTTACCCCAAAAGTGAACATGGATTATGAAATATTTCTGAAGAGCCTGACCTCTCTCTTTTATTCAATGTGGTGAGGAACAATCCCAAACCAGAGATGTCCTGGCTCAGGAGAGGTGGCGCTGCTTGGCTGCAAATGGAGCCAAACCTTCAGTATTTTCCATCTGTCTCAGCCTCCAGGATGTGAAACTTTCCCTGGCCCTTGGGTAGAGAATGCAGGTTAGTCTTTCTGTGTGGAGTCAGCCTTTGTTCTTCTGGTTTCCAATTTGTATTGGTTTGTTTCCCATTAAAGGAGGAAAGAAAGGCAAATTAGATCACTTCTTGGAAGGAAGGGGAACTAAATTATTGTTCCTACCTACTTTGTATCTATGTAGGTCCTCTGCATCAGTTCTTGTGCATCAAATAAAGTTAAAAAAAAACATAAATAGAGGATCTGATCCCTGCTTCTCTAAACCCTCAATTTTAACAACAATGGATTTAAATTCAACTGTTGGACTCATCATTTATGCCCTTTGTATAAGGATGGTACAGCCTGACAACATTGCTGTCTGGTAAGAATTCAGAGAAACTGTTCTAGCAGGGCTCAGGCACCATGACCACTGTTCAGAAAAAAATTAACAAGCAACTAGCAAAACTCCAGAAATAACAGTATTCCATGTAAACCAAGGAAGGACCTCCATAACTGCAGGGTTGAGCTATTACTTTTCAGCTCAGAGTTACAATTTCTTATTGAATACTTTCAGGACAGAACAAAAAAAAAAAATGCAATGGTTAAGCCAGAGAGTTTAGATAAAGTTAAGCTTTTATTTTTAGCTCTCCCAGCTATACTCCGTTAAATTACATCTTGGTAGCACACAACAACTAACAGGGATTTCAGTCCTGTGGCTCACAAATGGTGGGAAAAAACATGACAGGGCCTGAGCTATTCCTCTCTCCCCACTCTTTCTGCCACATGAGTTATGGCTATCCAGGGAGCAGTAGGAGATGACTGGAGAGGTAACAGCAAGCAGCATGGGTGAGGGGAACCGGGCATGACAAAGTTAACCATTACTACCCAACATTTGATTTCTTCTGTACACTCTTCTTTGCACTGCAGAGAGCCAGAGACAATGGCATTACATTACTGCTGACAGATATGCCTCTGTTGGGATACATGTTCTGCTGACAGCAGTTGAAATCTTGGAGGTATTTGCCATTGGGAACTCGGTCCCATCCCTCCTGGTTTGTTTATTATTTGCAGCTCTGCTGCTTTGGTCTCCCAGCCAGCTGGCTTGTGTGGAAAGGGGATTCCTGGAAGAGCAGCATTAGACTGGCTCAGGCCTCAGGGGGTGGTTGCCATTGGATTGTGCACTTGACACTGACACGCTGAGTGATTTAGGACCAGACACTTGCTGTCTTTGCCTCCATTTCCCTCCTGTGAAATTGTCCATGGTGGTGCTTACTTTACAAACTGCATGGAGCTGTACAGTTGCCAAGCTCTCTATGAGGCAACAAATGACATCAATTAGTTGTTTAGTACAGACCCAACACTGAGAAAGAAAAAGGTTTTTTTCAGTCATTGTGGCACTGAGTTCATTATGTTTCTCCACCCATCTTGAACATCTAGCCTTGTAGGGCATGAGTCAGGATCAGTTGTATACTTTACCTTTCTGTGTTCAAATACAGAAATGACCTGTAAACATGGTGATAAGTCGGCATTTATCATCTGATCTATCAAAAGATAAAAATATAATGTGCTTTTTTTGGCTATCTTTGCTCTGGCCCTGGTATGCAAGATTTTACTTTGCTTGCTTAATGGACTTGTAATTAAACAAAGAAAGAAAAAAAATCAAACCAGTAATTCTCTTTGTTTTCTTAGTGCTCACACTGTTTCTCCATTATTTAGTCTTCTCCAAATTTTTGTGAATTTTACAGTAAGGATAAACTTCTGCTTTAATTTGAAGTTAAAAGCAAATTTACCATAGACTTTAACAAAACCAGAAGAGGCCTCAATGTCTTGCCAAAGCTTTTTAAAGATGCAGATGCTGAGTTGCTTGGAGGAGATGCTTTGGATTCTTCATACTATGAGTTGGTTTACTAAATACTGACTTAATGCATATAAGAAAGGGGAAAAAAACCCTAGAGTCTCATGTTACTTGAACAGAAAAAAATGCCTCACTTGTTTGTGATTTACACTGATTAAACCAAAGTTTTATGGATTACTATGCACTTTTCTCAATATTGGAAAAGCATACAGGGAAAAATTGGCAGTTGATTATGACTATCATAGTTCCACCAGTGTAATAGGAGCCAAAAAATTTGTAATATGGGATGGTTTCTTTGTGTAACATTTTGGGGATGTTAGATACATGGGTTTTTTTTTTTTTGCACAGACTAATGTGTGGCCTTGGCATCAAATCTATAGCTGCATTACATTTGATAAGGGTTGCTAGAGATTAAGACCTCGAAACAGGCTGTCATTCATACCTTTGCAGGGTGGGGTGAAGGTATGAAATCTTCTGATTAAAAAAGAGCCAAATCACATTACTGGTGAAGAGCAAGTTCCTGGACTTCATACACTTCATGAATCTCTGGCACTGTGTTTGCTGCAGGATTGCCTCCAAAACGTGAAAGAGGAAAAAGGCCTGTTGGAAAGCCCATGGTTGTGCACTTCTTAACTCAAGCAATAACCACTGTAGCTTCCTTTCCCAGTTGTTTCCTCGTGATCCATTGATCCTCCTGGACCCAGGCTCTGAGCTTTCATGGCTCTTGGCAGCCCACCAAGTTCTGAGGGAAGAAGTAGCACATGTGTGTGATGAAAAGGGTGAAAGCTTTATGGAATCAGCTCTGTTTTCCCTTCCTCGTACAGGCGCTCACTTATCACTGTAGTTTTCCTGAAAGATCAAAAATAAAGTCTTCCCGGATTTGGAGCAGTAAAAAGTTATTTTTATTGCAGAAATGTGACACTGTAGGAGTTAATGTAAATCCCATTATTTTGGTTCTTCATGGTGCAGCTGCCCTGCCATATTTAATACTTCACTGTTACCAGTATTGTACAAAGTCTTTGGTACAAACTGAGATTAGCAAGTAACAGCAACATCACACCTTCAGCAATAGTCCAAAGTAAATTACCTCTTCTTCCTAGTTCTTTTCCTTTGCATTTCTGCTCTGGCTGAGTTACAAAATGTTCTAGGCCATGCATTTCCTTGAGGTGACTGCAATTCTGCAGTAGTGAGCATTTCTGCCCTTTAGCTGTTAACCACATGGTGCTCCAAACGAGATGGCAAACCACTGGGAATGTCACCTGCATCCCACCCTACTGGGAATTTAACATTTTTCTAAAGACAAAAAATATTTTCCTTGGCTGACATTTTATAATAGATAATAGATAGTAATAATAATAATAACAACAATAATAATGCTGTGCTTTTAAACTGTGTTTTTCTAACCTTGGAGTCTGAACGCTGTACATCACTTTTAATCAGGTCTGATATTGTTTGAAAAGGTTTGTATTATCCTCAAGACTTAGGAAAAGACAATAACACGAATGAAAATGGATTCTCAGCCAATGCAATCCAGAATTCCTTAGCTTTATTGAAGTGGATGATCAGTCTTGCTTTCTTCAGCCCACCTATGTGACCATTACTCTAGGGACAAATAGGGTGTTAGCACCTTTTGATAAATAATCGCTTGGCTATCAAGAATCTAAATGATTCAAACTGAGAAGTTTTACTTTGTAAAGCAGCAACTGAAGGTTCCATAGCTTTGTTAACTCTGGCATGTGTTTCAAGAAGACAGCTGAAGATACATATTCAGTAGTTTTGAACCTGATGGGTTACTGCTTTTGCTTTTCCTTTTATATTTTTTCATTTTTTCCCATGTTTCTACTTTCTGCTTTCTTCCTTCCTACTTTTTTTTTTCCCCTGGAATTATTATGGTTTTGTGCTTTTTAAGGTTGTCTATCTGGAAGGAAAACAAACACTGGCTTGCTTTCTTTCAAAGAAGATTTTGGTCGAGATAGTAATAAAACATTTGTGGTGAGTAGCAAGGGGCCATCTGCAAGGCCCCTTAAGCCTTGGGTTTAAGAGACCCATAAGCAAGGGTTCAAAGCTTAAAAAATTATTCACAAAGTAAGCATATCAGTGAAAGTGCACCAAAAGCAGAGCCTCCCAGAGTGCTTCTCTCAAAGCTGTTATTTAAAGCTTTGGGGTTGGTTCAACCCACATGGCTTTGAACAGAGCTTCTGAGGATGTCTGGGTTAAAGCTGTCCTCTGTTTCACTTGAGGACAGCCTGCTCTCCCACTTCTTCAGCTACTGGCCTGCAGGCAGGAAGATAAAGACCAACCTTGTATCACATGTGCAGGAATTGCAGCTTCCTGGGAACGCCCTGGACCTCCACATCATCCATCAGACCTCCCATATTCATGACTGCCATTAAATCAAAGGGAAATTTCTCATGAATGGCCTTCCCACAAGCTCTGCATGTTGATTACTTGCAAGACGCTTACATCCAGCGTTGGATGATGAAACCTGCTCGGGACGACTGCCCTCTCTGCATGAACAGGTACAGGCAGAGACCTCAGGGAATGGTTCTTCGTGTTTTCACTACTTCTGCTTGGCAAGTGACAGTTGCCTTCTGACTGAAGAGCTGGGAAAATCAGCCCCTTCTCCAGTGGCCTCATGTTATGGCCAAGGCACCAGAGGGATCTGGGAGAAACACGATGAAGGCAGCAAGAGCCACCCACGCCTGCTCAGTGTTTCAGGCAGCTCCACGCTCCAGGTCTGTCTCCCTCTCGGTCCTGCACTGCACTTCCAGCACCTGCAATGGCTCTGCCACACTGAGCTGGGACTTGTCTCTCATATGTGCCACTTGCAGTGGAAGAGGATGAGATGGGAAGACCTGAGTGAGTCTGCTCCTGTTACTTC
Source organism: Notiomystis cincta (assembly GCA_013398075.1). NCBI lineage: Eukaryota > Metazoa > Chordata > Aves > Passeriformes > Notiomystidae > Notiomystis > Notiomystis cincta. The sequence continues at coordinate 10,299 of VZRX01004674.1, forward strand.
AGTTTTGGTAACACTGCCGAGGCTCTTCAACTGCTGCCTGCAGCCTGCTTATCACTGTGCTCTCTTATCACAGTGCTGACAGACATTTTGATCCTGAGTAAGTAGCACTGCAACAAATTTGGGATGTTGGGTGTGAGTTTGTCTGTTCCAGTGAGCTTAGAAGGTCCTGATCCCTCCATCACAAGAAATTTACAAGGCAGCTGGAAAAGGTTTGGAGATGGGAAACAAAGATGATCAAAGGTACTGTATGAAGGATGACTAAGCTAGGACTTTTGTATTTGGAAAGGAGATAAAGGAGGAGGAGGTGATGGATTTGCAAAAAAAGTCTTGAGTGGCATGGAGAGAATGAATAGAGTGATTTTTTTACTCCTTTCCATTACAAGAAGTGGGAGACATCAGATTAAGCTAATAAAATAGTAGGGCTCCAAACAAAATGTCTCAGTTAGCTGACCCATGGCTCTCCTTGACAAAGGATGGTGTGGGTGCTAAAGTTTTTAGGATTTCAAGGACAGACAAGAGATTAATGTAAGAGTAATCCCCTGGGAATACTAACTACATAGAAACCACAGCCTCATCAGGTGTTCCTGTTCTCAAAATGTCTGGGACTTGGGAAAGTGTTACAGGGGGTTTTCATATATGCCTGTTCACCAGGCATCTGCTGGTGGTGTGGTGGGAAGTAGGGTAGAAGGACCTTCAATCTGACATTTTACAGATTTTCTTCTGTCCTTCCTGGCAGTGAAAAGTCTGCAAAGCTGTAGAAACTACGAGCAGGGTTTAGCTCACTTATAGAGGCTTTAATCACCCATCTCCCAGAAATCAGTGCATGGCAGGCACATCATCCACCCTAAGACAGGTATCCAAAAAGACAAATGAATCACCATCTCCAGCTACCTTTTATTTCTGATTTCCCAGAGAGTCTGGGCAGCTGCCTAGTGTTGGATGAGTAGTTTCTTTCTAACTTTTGTTAATCTTACTTGAGTGAGACTGATCCTGATTAAAGTGGGTTTTGGCAGTAGGTTTAATGCCTACTGTGTTAAGGCTAGCATTTATTAGATGTGTCCTTTGAAAAAAGCTCCTTGAGCATGACTGGGAATTTCACTCTTCAAAGGCCAGTGGTCTGCAGCAACAAACCCAATCAAGCTCTACCTGGGGTCTGAGGAAGCTCTGTTTCAGAGTGTGGGATTTCTGACATTTCACTGCCTATTTAGGCACTGCATCTGAAACTAATTAAAAGGAAGGTGACTGATAGCTAAGAGACAGAGATTACTGGCTTGTGTTGTACTGTCCAGAAACATTACATGACCATTCCCAGCTGTTGTTCCAGCATGGGGTACACCAGCTGTCTCATCAAATCACACCATGGAATAACAGCACAGAAATCTTCCATATTATCCTGCCATTAAAAAAACAACAAAAAACTCCTACTGACAAGACCCCAAAACCAAAAATAGAATGTCTTGAAAGCTAATTTTTTTTGCTTCCTCTGATTACGTTTTACCTTCCAGGATGCAGATGTAAACACAGTCCACATTCATTCCAGCTTTGTAATCACCAGCCTTTGTTTTTGTAAATGCATCTAAACTGCTAACTTCATTTTGACAGCACTTAAATTACTTGGAAAATTCTTTCTCAACCAGATTTCCAATATGTAGTGTGACAGACTTTGGCACTATTGGAGCAGTGCCCCCTCCCTGCCTTCTGTGGATGCTTCTGTGGATGTGTTAATCACTACAGCACAGCTTTCCAAACCAATCAGATATTGCTGAATGTTATATACATATTAATTAAAATGAAATACATGGGGGGTTTTTAGTTTTGCCTTTTACAAGAGATTGTGACATTCAAGATGTAAAATCAAATCTGCACCAGAATTTAGATTTCATAGGGACATGCCAAGTAAAAGCCAAGATTAGCAAAACTAGTCCTATTCTATTTTCCTTTCCTAAATTTGACTGGATATAATTCTTTAAATGTATATCCAGTATCTTATCAACACAAAGCTACTATATTTGATCCCAGATATGAAACTGGCAGGAAATGAGTTACTACAACAAAATGTAGAAGTGGGGAATCCACTTTCACCAGCTTGCCTGAGGAAAAGGCTAAAAATCTTAAAACTGTACTTTAACTGTGGTTGAATTTTAAAAATACTAGAACTATTTGATATTTAGATATGGAAATTATAATAAAATCTCTGATTACTAATGCTTCAGGGTCTTATAGTGTCATAAACCAAAGAATAATGCTACTGCATACATCTGAATTCTGCTGATATAGAACTGGTAGAAGGGTAGAGTCCGATTTGAGGACTTTTTAACCTGCAATGTTTAACCTGGCCAGACCTTTACCTACCATGGTCATTGCTGTGTGTGCAAACCCCAGATTTCAGAGCTTTTTGTCTAGAGCATATGCAGCAACACTATCCTTAGGTAAAGGGAGCCCTAAACACATTCAGAGGCTACACGGTGGGGAAGAAACTCATAATTTAAGCCAGTGTGGGTGGCTGAATACTCTGAATACTTTCATGGATCTTTCAAAAATAATGAGCAGACAGCATCATACCTTACCTACTACCCTGAGTGCTATTTCGTGCTGTCCTTGAGCAAGCCTGGGGGAGGTAAGGCTTGTCGAATGACTAAGAGCCAACAGTATTTAGGCACCTTCCTCCCCTTCACTTCAGTTAAAATTAGGCACAGAAATGCCTTTGTGGGTTTGGGCCTGGTGAGCAGTGAGATGTGGCAGGGAATCAAAGTGACCTGCAGGAACAGTGTGGCAGCTGAGCCACTGTTTTGTGGCAATGCCGGTGGCAGATGGACCGAAGGAATTATCTCTGGATGCACCACGGCTGTTCTCCTCTCCCTGCAGAAGCCCATGCTCACCTGAGGTTGATGCTGGCTCTCTAGGATGGGTGGGAATTACAGCTGACCAAGTAGCTTGTGCTAGCTGTCCCATCAGTTCTCTGAAGAAAATGTTTTCTTAGAAGTATTTCTAGAAGTCCTCTGCAAGTTGGTGGTGTGGCACCTTTTAGGAATTTGTGAAAAGCAATACTGCGAGCAGCGACACAAGGGTTGGGCAGTGCACAAAGAGAGCTTCCAAGAAAGAAGTCTAATATCAACAAATATAGGTCAGAGACACATAATAATTTCTCTTCTCTGGCCACACTATCAGTAAACCAGCTGCAAACATATGCAGATGACATGCTGAGTGTACTTCAAAGGCTTTTTACAACTCCTTAGCTTGGACAGAAGCAAGGCAATGTGGGCACCAAGACAGGCACAGGAATCTTCCCCAGACAACCATTTCTTAGCCTGGCATTGCATCTTGATTACCACCTTTCAGAAAAGGAGAGCTGCCATAATTACCTGTTTTCCTTGCTGTTATAACTGACACTAAGCTACATGTTTTTATGCTTGCATTTAATTCTCAATCCTAAAGGAAAGGAGAGAAGCCTAGGGCAGGGGAAGGTGAGACATGGGTTTTAGCTGAAATAATCTGTAGGGCTGGGCAATTTAGCTAGAGAGCCATCAAATATCCAGTGGAAGGATTCCCATTTTCAGAGGCTGCTTCAGACAATGTGCTGGAAGTGTGTGTGAACAGCAGGCTGCTCTCAGGGTCATCATCCAAGAGACATGCTGGGGGCAGAGAGGCACAAGCAAGCACACAGAATGGTTAAAGGCTGGCCTGCAAGGCCAGGAGCTGGGCAATATGGGAACAAGTGTCACACCTGATAGGAGGGCCATGTCCCTGTTAACCCTGTTCAGAAACTGCCATCTCACTTTGCAAACTCTTTGAGGGTTTGTTGTGAGCCTTTTGTGGCAGTGATGGGCACCTGAGCTCATAAACTCTGTGTATCACCTATGAATCAGCACTAGCATGGTTAAGTCTTGGGGAATTTTCTTTTTTTTTTTTCCAGATAGATAAAAGATCTCTTATGAATCTCTTTCAGGTGTAGTTCCAGTATATTTTCCATACCAGATACAGCTACAGATTTCCCATCCTACCAGAAACAAAGGTGCCACAAGGGTTGTGTACAAAGACAGGTAGCAAATAATGCTGCAAATCCCGAAGAAATGTCATCATAAATATCTGTTGATTTTTGAGCTACGTCAAAATGATAACTGAGCTCAGGTTCAGTTAAAAAATAAAAAGTATAAGCCCACAAGAAAAAAACTTTGTATAAAACCCTTCCTGGGATTGTGATTTTTCCAAAGTGCTGTGAGTTGAAAGTTGTTTTTCATTCAACAGCTACAGCTGTGACTCCAGCTGTCCCTCCTGAAAGTTATTTGATTCAGGAAGCCTTTCATGCTGAGGACTGACCTTTCAAAGGGATTCATATTGTGTGTTACCCCTTTTTATGCTTCATTATATATATGCTGATGAGCTGAGGATGGTGGCCAGGTGATAAATTGCTAGCAAGTGATAAATTGCTAGATAACCTACTCATTAGTTGGAAAGCTTGTAAGTAAAGACGAGAAGAAAGAGCTGTGAAGATCAAGGACTGTTAGTGGAAGCTGAAGAGAGGTTCTGTGGAACAGGATTAAAATGAGTGAGTCTCAATCTGACTATTTTAGTGGGTGTTGCATGTAATTCATGCTGCTTTTTGAAAGGGGTGGCTGGACATTCCCACCACGACTAGAAGGTTTTCTCCTTTAGCTTTTTGCACATGTGAACTTTTGTGCTTAGGAATGTGCAAATAGATAGCTCAGCCTGTGTGTACCTCAGTAAATCTGTGCTATCATAATTTTCAACTGAATAGCTGTGGTGTCTGCCATGAGGGGGAAAAAAGTCTTTTCCTTGGGGAAGCAAAGGATGGCTATTTTGTTGATGCTGACTCCAGCATGGCTTGAGATGCAGTTTGATTTGTAAGGCCATGCAGTACAGCAGTGCCACCTTCCACCTAAGGAAGACTCTCCTCCTTGTTGAAGAAACTCTTAATTTTAGTAAGACTGCAGGGTGCACTGGGATTGATCATCCTTTTCTGCCCAAGATAAAGCATCACACTTGTTTGTCACCTGTGAATGCTGGTAAAATACCTGTAGATAAATGTTGCAGTTTCTGGCACTATCTTTTGGAGTTTTTGAGACAGCAAATGCTTTTCAAGCTGTGCATGGCTGGTGGAAGCCACCTCTCTGCCTTAGCTGGACAAAGCTCATGTTTAGTGCCTATCAAAACTTAGCTCTTGAAAACTGCCCCCTCAGAGAAACACTTTTAATTAGCTGAGCTTCTTTGAAATGAGTAGGTGCAAATGAGTAAATTTAATTACTTAATGTAGCAGTCTTCCCACGTAGCTGTTGAGGATTCTTCTTGTCTAAAATTGTTTCTGACAGAACTAGGACTTCTGGTCAATCGGGGCTGGCAATCTGTGAAATTATCTGTGTTTTTGCTGGTATTGGAGTGAGATTGGTCTCTTGCCATCATTTTTTGGCAGCACAAGCCACATGTGCAAGAGAGACAATACTGGAGTCAGACACAGACTTATGGATCCCCTGTGGCTGTCTCCACACCTATGAAAAGAAAATGCATGATATTAGCGATGACGCACCAGCTTTGGGAACTGTTCCAGGAGCTGCCTCTGAAGCATCCAAGGGAGATAAGAGTTAAGTAGATGCTCCAGGAAACAGAAGGGCAAACATGTTAAACCCAGGCAGCCAATCTGCAAGGATGCTGTGCACAGAGTAAGCCTAGGAGGAACCACAGCAGAAATGTTGGGGCTTTCACAGCTTTGTCTGCAGCAGGAGATTAATCTAGACTTCTGTATTGTGCCCACAGTACAGGGCTGGGAGGGAGGGAGAGAGGAGGTTACCTACCTCCTTCTGCAGAGGTTCCCATCTGCAGTGACTGTAGCCTGGAGGAGTTTGTACCATCTGCAATGGACCATATCATAAAACAGTCTAAGACACAGAAAACTGTTTATGTAGCTATTGAAATGCTGGTGCTTGACAGCAAATACTTTTATTTATAGTCAGTGCGTCAGTGGCTCACCAGAGGAAGCAATGCTTGTTCTTGAGACAGTGATTTTGAAGGCCCATCACTGCAAGGCTTTGGCACCATTCACACATGGATATCTGGTGATACTAGTGTTTTATGCCCAAAGTTATTTTAGTGTTGCAGACATCTGTATTTCAAATTCTTGGGGCCTTGAGAAGCATGGTGAGCAGTTAGCATTACATTAACGTAGATTAAAAAATACTTCTGAATATCTGTGCCTAGCAAACACTGTTGGTAGAGTGAGGGAGAAGTGGCACTGAGGACTTGTAACAGCCAACTTTCCAGTAGTCTCTTGTATCATTCTGTAAAGGGTCACTAATACTAATTTTCATGACTATTTTCTAGCTACACACAAAAACATCTTAAATCCCCACCCTTAAGTGAGATGCAGTTTGAAGAGAGGCTTTTTCCCTCCCCTGTAGAACAATGGAGAAAACTGAAAGGGGAGAAGCCAATAAAATGACAAGCTTTTTGCATTGTCCAAGATAATCTTCATCTGAAAATTAGAAGCGGGAACATCAGGTTAAAAATGGGGTGAGAGCAATTGCTTTGAGGATGAAAGGACAGAAAGTGGTTTCCAGTCCTTAAAAATTACACTGTGGACTCCCACTCTAAATCAGGATACTCACAGCAATACATTTTGTGCCATAGAGGTGGGAAGAACAGTAGGTAGGAGGAATAGGAATAAATTGCCAATAACAGAGGAGGTGGGTACTTGTTGTAGACTGTGTCAAATTCATGCCAGGTAATGTCTTCTTGTACATCTATCTTTTGATGAAAATAACATTTTAAGAACTTCCTGCCCTCTTCCCATCTACAGAGTACTATTTACATCCACACTCCCCTTCCTCCCCTTCCTCCCCATCTTGGTTGGGCTACACAGATGTTTAGAAGGCCACTGGGGAGATCAGAAACCTTTAAAAATCCTTTCCAAAACGCATAAATCATCCCTGTGCCTGAACTAGTGGCCCCCACCTATGTTTGCAAGGTACTATTACTGCCAGTCCAAAGGCTCTGCATGGAGCTTGCACATTCTTCCTTGGCCTGGATCTAGCCTGGGATGCTAGCACGTGGTGTAGATGAGCCTGGTTTATCCCATGTGCTGGCCACAGATTTGTCTATACAAATCCTGACTGGCTTTGTAAGATCAAGCCCATCTTTTATTAAAGGCACCTTATATTATCCTGCTTTCCTGTACTTAAGGGTTCTCCTGGCAGAACTTCTTCATAGAACATCCTTTCCTTAAAACTTTGGTAAGTAGTAGGGACATACATAAATATGCACATAATCCTAGGATTGTCAGCCTTGTGGATGCTATGCACATAAGCCAAGCCTGTCACTGGGAATTATGAGTATCCCATGATAAAAAGCAGAATCTCAGTAGCAGGCTGTGATCTGGTAGTGTGTACAAGGTGGGATTTCTTCTGCCCTTCCTCATCCCCATTTAAGATCCCTCAAAGTAAAAGATACATTGATAGTTATATTTTTGCTGTTTTCATCAGCAATTCAACTACATGAGTTTCAGCTGGCTTAATATAAAATTTTTGTTCATAACTTGTGTTTTGAGTAGTTGCCACCATTTTGTAAAATGACAAAATCTATAAAGAACTTGATTCTATTAAAAATACAATATCTACAGAGAAAAGCCCTAGGATGAAGTTTGCTCAGGGTATTTCAAAGAAAACATAGTCATTACAATAACTGTTGATCCAAAACACTTCACATGTGGGAAAGTTTAGCTGAAGAAAGAACAGTTCATATATATAAAGATAGACATCTATAAAAATAGGCATATAAATTGACCGTTTAAATTCCTAATAACGAGTTTAAATAGTAAGGTCTAGCTCATTTCCTCTTCCCAGTATTTCATCTCCAGATTTATGGATATAAACTCCAGGAGAGAGATCCAGCTTATGTGTTCTATCCTGCTCCATCTGGCCTTTTAAGAAGGCTCACACCAAGGTGGTTATCTCCTGGGATGGCACATCTTCATATGGCGGTGATTGTTTCCTTTCAAAGTATTTTTCTAGTGTGGTTCTGTCTTTTAGAGGAGCCAATTAAAAGCATGCTCTTGGCAGGACATGGCTAGCTTTTTCAGCATATTGTTAGCTTATCAAGGCTGGAACTTGCTAGATAAGCTCTGTTGCAGTATATGCCTATATCATGCCTCTGAGGCTTTTAAATGCACTGTAACTTAACGCTGACTATCAACAGTATAGTAGTTTAAATATTATTTAATACTGGAAGATTTGGCTTTTTACTGGGTTCACTAGAAAGTTATGAAGAATTACATGCCAGAACTTTTTTTTTTTTTCGAGTTTAGGCCTTATTTTAAGAATTCTCTCTTGGCTTCGTGCTGAAGTCTATGGGCACACAAATTGGTGCATGGGGAGCCACATCCTGCAATGTGACAGCCCCCAACAGCTTTACTGCCCCAGGATGAGAATTGCAGTGGATGTGTGGGGATCTCACCTTATGGAAAAACTGGCCCTGACCCACATGTAGGTGAGCAACATTGCTCTCCAGTGCTATTTTGGCTTGGGATGTTGAAATAGAGCTGAGTGGTGAGTCCAGGAATAGGATGCTAGAGGTGACTCCACGGCAGGATAGAGGCAAGGGGACTGGGAAGTGCTGAGTGGCTGCTGCTGGTGGTGGTAATGTACTCTGTTGTGACATCATCTAAGTAAAGGATTTCCAAACCTAGGTGTCCAAAATACGGGCATATTAAAGGATCTTGGGATGTAAAATATGTATTTGCCACAGTCGTGCTAAGATCCTTCAAGCCAGAGCCCACTTAGTGCAGTTTGAATATTTCATACCTTTCTGGTTTTAATTTCGTTTATTATCTGTTTACAGCTGAGTCACATGAGTGTAAGCAAATCAGTTTGTCTCTAAGGATAAGATTCCAGAAAACTGGGAGAGTCAGTTCAGTCCAAAATACCATCTGCAGAAATGAAGATTTTGAGACTCTCATGAGGTTGACCAATCTTATAATGCTCCTGTTTCTTCTCTTGTGTTTTTCTTGAGTAAGCATATAATTTTCTGGCACAAAGTCTAATTTGTTGAATGGATACTGACATTGCAGCAATTTTTCTCAGCACATCCCAGTCTGAAAAGCAAAAAATAGCCTGTTTCAAAGTAATGCAGATAATCATAAGCTTGTGTCACCAAAAACAATGTGGAGACCTAAACTTTAAGAAAAGTTAGTTGTAAAATAATTTGGGTCCTTGAGAACTTTATCCTCAGAATTCTTATTAATGTTGGTGCCATAGATTTTCAGCCGAAGCAAAACTGGCTAGAACTGTCACAAGAGCAAATTTTCCATCAGCTCAGCTCCACTGCAGTTCACAGGACCATTGGCATTGTTCATGTTTTCTGTAGCATGGTCAAGTGGCTGCCTGGTCACAGCATTTTAGGTGCTCAGGAGATGACAGCTTAGTACAGAGGCAATATCATAAAATGTCAGCACTTGAAATAGGGACAAGGAGCAAGTTTGGGGTTAGGAAGGAGTTAGAAGCACTAATTTCTGTGCTTTTCAGAATTGTCTTTCAGGCTTGTGCTACTTGTGAGGAAGAGCAGATGTCTGGTTCTAGTCCTTGAAAGGCGCAGGAAGAGTAAAATATCAACAGTCACGATACACAGAGGTGTGCAGACATCCTCTGATTGCTGTGGTGAAGCTCACTGAAACAAACTTAGGGACTGCAGGTATACAGCTGCTCAGCACTGAGCCCTTGCCTTCAGGCAATAGGATCACAGCCCTCGGGGTGTCTGCCATGATCTACTTATCCTTGAGTAAATAGTTCTGAACTCCTCTTCTGGGTAATGCATGACTAACATCAGTGGGACACACGATTACTACTCAGGACACAGGCAGAATTATCTTCCTACCTCTTTGCTTTGCATCCTCCCATTTCTCTGCTTCATCTCAAATTTCTTCTCCCTACATTGCAGGGCTTCTTCTTAGGCAGGCATGCTGTAAGCATGCTGTAATCTACTTTGGTCAGCCATTAGTGGCATTCATCTCTCTCATCCTGCTGCTGTTCTTTCCTTCTGCACTGCCTTTTACAAAAATGTCATACTTCCTCACCTTTCCCAAAAAGTCTGCAGCCTGCTGTGTGTCTGTGGTTAGCTTAAAGCAAACTGAAACAATAGGGTCTGTGTCCACTTTTCTTTTTTTATTAATCTGGTCAGTTTATGTACAAATTGGGATATTAGTGAAACATATCTTAACTTCTTGACTGGAAATTCATTACCTTGCTTAATGCCTTCAATAATATGACTCAAAAGCAGTGAGTTCAGATACTGCTTTTGGGTTGATTCAGACTATGAAAAAACATTTAGGATGGAAAGTAGTCCAGAATGTTCTCTTGTTGGCGTGGCTGCTTGTACTTGAAATTTAAAATACGATGGCTGTCATTAAAAATGTGATCTTTAGCTTTTGTGCCTCCAATTCTCAACTCCATCCTGCTGCAATGGGAAGGGAAAGGGGAGCAAGAGAGCAATGTCTGATTTGGGAGAGTCTCCATGGGGGTGAATTGAGTATGATTCCTAAACCATGACATCTGCAGGCAGAGATGAGAAACTTCCTGTGTAGAAGATGGCTGGTGGTCAGAAATCAGTTTCTGAGCTTTTGACCCCTTTAGAAGCTGGGTGCTTTCAGTATGCAAAACGTGTGCATGTCTGCTTGCTGATGAGTTGCTGCATCACAAACGAAGCTGCCTAACTGGGGCAGTTTCTTGCAGCAAGGCTTTCAAATAGGTGCCATTGTGACCCAAGCTGTGGTGGCAGCAGAAGCAGGGACTGGAGGAATTTTGCATGTTTTTCAGTCTTAAGTTCAGATTCTAACTAACCCCTGCATGGGTCCTGGTAACTAAGGAGGAGCTGTTCTTGGTCCCAGCTGAGTACACTGCATATCTTCTCTCCAGCCTTGTGGGCTGAGAGAGGGAAAAGTGTGAACTGAGTGTGACTGGGATTAGAATTCGGCTCTTAAATGGCTTTATCAAACTGTGGGAAAGCAATAGTGCTGCCAAGCAGAGGAGGTACTAAGGGGTCATCACACTAAACATCTCCATTTCAGAGCAGAGGAAAGCCTTTGTGTTGGCAATTCCATTCTCCTGACCAAAATAGAAGATGGCATGGCAACCTTCCCTTTTTTGGTTCCTCTTAGGTGCTTGCACATTAGGTTTTAAGGATATATGTAGGAAAACTAGCTACACTATCTATATATTTATTTTCTTTAATCCATGCAGTTATGGGCATATTGAATTTGAGAACTGATTCTGGTGTTTCTGCTGTTCTGGATTTTCTGTCTGTGGTTTTGTTTCTAACTGCGGCTCGTGGATATTCTCCAGGCAAAACTGGCCCTGACCTTTCTGCTCCTGCTTTCTGTTAAAGATTGGTTGACCATTCTTGGTTTACCTTGCACTTGAGGTGTTGGAAGAAGTCCATTCTGTACACACATAATCAAGGCCTTTCACCAAATTTCCCCATGGCATGTTCCAGCAGAGATTAACTACGGACACTTCAGGCACAGCCCACATGTGGCAGTTGTGGGCAGTGAACATGATGTTAAACATCCCTGACAGAGAGAATCATGAGACACACTGCAGTCTCATTAAGTCCCTTGTACTCTTCCATTCTTATTTCGTTCATTTAAATTCCCCTGAAGAGGGAGTATCAGCTTTCCAGAAGAGAAGAAACACTGACTGCTTACTGAGCAACAGCTGAAAGCTATCATTTTTAAACTTACCATTTCTTTTGACATTGAATGCTTATACTGGAAGACAGATTTTTCACTACAAACTATTTCTATTTTGCTTTGTAGAGCAAAAGAAATGATTAAAGCAAAAGCTATTCCCAGTTTACAATCACTTCTTCAAGATGGTAATAATAATTGACCTTAGGTTAGTCTCCATATAAATTATATTTGAAATTGTGTAAGTTGCAAAGAGGCACGGCCGGACAGTCCCCAACACATATTTTCCAAGAGAAAGTTACGTCAGTGTTGAGTAAGACATGGAGTGAAACTTACTTTGGTTCTTAAATGCTGGTGCTCTAAACAGAAATCAAGCACTTGTGTCCCGTATGTTACAAGTAAGATGTTTTGCTAGTCACTAACAAGAAAAGCATTATGCTTAATCTGAGGCTTAAGTCTTTTTTTTGGCAATTACTCTATAGAAGGGAGCAGCTGAAAAAATAATAAAACTTTATACTTGCAGGGAGCTTTCATCTGGGAATATCAAAATCATTTATAAGCCTAGTTAAGTCTATCTTGATATTTTCCTGGGATACTGCTTTCCTGTGGCAATTGGTGGGCCAGTAATTTTGCCCTGGTTTAGCAGAAGGGTGAACTGGGGCACAGAAAGGGTAAACAACCCATGCAGGGTCACTGCAGGAGATCACGGAGGGTTAGCCAAGGTCCATGCACACAGAGGTGGGGTTTACTTGATGGATTTGGGTTACTTTTTGGCTTCTTATGGTAGGGAGGTTCTCACTGCCAAGAGCCTTTCCCCCATCAGTGTGGAATATTCAAGTGCTAAGGATCTACTCTGGGTGCTGGTAGCTGCTTGCCTCCCTCTTAATTTTGTTCATTCACAAGGGCCACTCCCTAGGTCCCCTTCAGATGCCCAAGCCCTTCTCTTCCTCATGCCAGAAAACTGGGCTCTGCAGCAGGCACTGCCCATGCCCAGCAAGGAGCCCAGCTGGGACCTGGACATGGAGCACCTGAGTGATGGATTCCCAGACAGCCACACTTACAGGGGAGGCAAAGACGCGTCTGCTGAAAGCATGATGCATCTTCTTGTTTCTAGTAAGCATCCTGAGGTAGCTGGAGAACAGCAGTCCTTCAGCTGTGAGTCATGGAGGTCCACCTCCTGATGCAAAATCCCTAGCTGAGAAGAAAGGGTGAAATCTCCTGACCAGTTGAATATGGGGCCAGGCCAGGGAGTCTGTCACCACCTGAGAGACACTTCAAGACACAGCGGGCGGCTCCGATCTGTGAGAACTTCACGTATCTCTCTTGTGAAACAAGCTGACCCCGTGCTCCAAACAGCTCCTTTCTGTCTGGAGCTGCAAATACATCTTCTGTAACAAGAACATATTTTCACAGGCCATAAATCAAACAACTCTTCTTCATTAAGGGAGAAATGCCCCATCTTTCAATGCAGAGAGGTACTCCCTGAGCTAACCCTGGGTCTCTGTGGATGGGCTGGACCTGAAGCAGAAGCCACACTGTGTGCTCTGGATAGAGAAACTTTCTGTCTGTGCTCATTTCTGCTGCCCATGTGAAATCTAACTGCAAAAATACTAATTGGGAAATAGAAATCCATAAGTTTATAATAAACCTCTAGGCAGGTGCCAATGCATAGTCTTATGGACACTTGCATTAAGATTTGAAACTTTATTTGTTCAGTTTTACATGAGTTGGGCAGAAAGTGTTTTAAGGAATAAATCAAGGGGTGAAAAAAGAACTCTGCATTGTAGCTCATTGTCAGTCACACACAAAGACTATTAATTTTTTGACAGATGTTCCAGTAGTATTTTTAAAAGAACCTTTTTCCTTTCTGGAATGCAGCATATAGGTCTTTAATTGTAGGAATATCAGAAATTTTCCATCCCATGCTGTTCATTTTTCTTAAGAGCTGCCTTCTTACTACAATTTATAGCTGAGATTTTTTGGGCAGGACACTTGGTTTAGAGAGTACAGTATAAAGCTCTGGAAACCTGGCAGAGTATGGGAACTGGTCTGGGACACCAGAACTTTCACAGGATAAATGAGCTGCTCAGTCAGGTAAGGAGGGTACTTAAAATAAGCATTTGCTTTTGAAAAATCTGGATTTAGACCACACACCTCAGTTATAAGAGATCTCAAACCAGAAAATAGCTTTTGTTTTGATGGAAGGTACCATGCTGTTGATTCAGAACTGAAACACCACTACTCCACCAAAGAAAAGGCAAATCATGTATCTGCATGGCTTGTAGTCAGGAGCAATCAGTGGATTATTTATTATTTCTTTTTTACTGTTATCTTTGTTTTTCCAGTGTTTCTGTTTAATTAACATGACTAGATGTGCAGATCCCAATGTCATTATTGGATTCCAAAAAAGATAAAAATAACAGGTGCCGAGCAGACTTGCAGATCTTCCAGCAATCTTATTCATTAATGAACTCCAACTTCAAATATACCCAAAGCAAACACATGTACAGAAGGCTTAAATCCAGATCTGTTGAAGGAATTCCAGTTCAGGACATTTTATTAACCTCCACATAACTGATTGTGCTGTAGCTCTGCACATGTTTTGATTTGTCACTGCTCAAAAAAATCAACAGCGCATGCAGCTCAAATGCCTGGCTGAAATATTGTGAAAGTGAATGATCAAAAGCAGGTCAAATGCCTCATTCTATCTTGCTCAAACATGTTAAAAACCAGAATAATTCTTAGTATTTGGTTAACTTTATTAATGCTTTTTTTTATTTTTTTCTAAAATCTCTGTAGGAGAGCATCACAATCTGTGAATTGCAGGACATAAAAATGTACATACACAAATTAATTGCTAGTTATGATGTGCATAAAACACTGACAAACCAGTATATTGGAAAAAGTCCTTTTATGGATTGTTACCTGCTTGAAGAGCATTAAGTTATAAAACTGAGATGTTAGGTGAAGTTAGAAGAAAAATTCTCACACAAAATGCATAATGCAGAGTCTCACCTTTTGGTAGCCTGAGACAGGGTTTTGGTGTGAAGGTCCACATGAACTGGGGATGTTTGTATTAAAAGTATCATTATAGTCTGGCTTTTCTTCAACAGTTGATTGTGGCAGTGAAGGACAAAAATGTCATATTTGGACTGTTTCCTAATGAAACATTCTTTTAATGGAAATTCAGCCAAATTGCAAATAACATTACTGCTGTTGATCACAATTTTACACGATTTTTGAGTGCTGGAGCTCCTTCTGGTACGTATGGAAAAGTATCTTCAACATGTACCTTTAACGGTCTTAGGAAGAAGGTAATTAAAACCACATATTTTATAATGAGCAATGTCATTCTTAATCAGAAAACTTTCATATGTCTTTGATTCTTTTACCATTAACTGTTTTTCCTTGAAATCTGCTATAATTTATGGGAAAACACTAGTCTTTTGTAGAATGACATGGAACTGGGATTTTGTAATCTTTCTAAGTACTATTAAAATGATTTCTCACAATTGCTATTTCCTTTAGGTTGATTAAATCTCCTTATTAGCCTTGTGGCTTATATACATACCAGTTGTCTGTAATAACTTGGTTGGCAAACAATGCCTTTTATGGGAATTTTTTTTTTGTTTAATTGTAGTCTCACCTTTCATGTGGATGATACATCTTGGCCATATTTTTGACCAATGTGTATTTCTGTTTATATGCATATATGTGGCACTGATTTTTAGTTTGATGATCACTGAATGTGTCGTAAGACTAATTACTTCCACTGTTTCTTTTGACTTAAATCTTTAAAAAATGTATTATACTTCAAAGTGACTAACATTTGGTTTCTGTTTAGAATGAAGTTTTGAGCCAACTTTTTCTTTTTCCCCCTTCTCTCTTCCCTCTCTCTCCTCCCCCAACCTGCCTGCCTAATACCTGAGCCATTTAACTGTGTGATTAATGTAAAATAAAGATCACCCAGGATTTCACTGTCTGTAAGATGAATGATACTCCAGAAAGATAATATAGTTGGAGAGTTGCTCTTTGCATGTGGTGGTTTTTTGGTTCTGTTTTTTTTCTCTCTGAGTGCACTGTCTGATCTGTACATGAGGGACTAGTGGGACTAACACTGTTCCCTGCAGGGTTCTGGTTTGATGATAATTTTATTTTTAGGGTATTGTTATTGATATTGGCTAACATTACTCATAGCTTTTAATCAAAAGGAAGAAGTGATAAAGACATCTTTACGAAAAGCCCGTATGTGATAAGCATAAGAAATATGGAAAAAGATTAAAGACCTAGTATCTTGGCCTCAGAGAAAAGAGTCTTTGTCCTGTTAAAAATAAAGCTGACCAGATGTGCTCATTTAGGCATGGCAGCTCTCATTTTCTCATCAAACACATCACTGGTTAGGCTTTTAAAATCAAAACCTTAATTTTTACTTTGAATTTGAGTTCCCGTAATGTTTTCTACACTGATGTGTGACCAAGTTATGAAAGGCACTTCAGCTCGTGCCTCTTTTCTGCAGGTGTATAGCCAAAACAAGCTGGCAACTAAATATGTGCTTCAATTTCTCACTGAATCAGGGCATGAAGTGACAAAGTTTGTCCCTTGCTGACCTGCTCCTGTGCATGAACATCTTTGTAGTTGCATTGAAGTGAGGCAGGCTGAAAAAAAAGAAATAACAAACAGCTGTAGGTGCAATCTTCCTATCACTCAACCTGTACAATCACTCAACCTGTACATCTATTGCTCTGAAAGTGCCTAAAGAGTTAAAAACCAAAACTGATAAAAATTAAAGAAAAAAATAAATGAAATACCAACCAGGCCACCTGTCCCTGCAGCACTCACCCACCAGGCTGCATATGCTTGACACTGTTTGAGGATGAGGTTTGTCAGAAGCAACGGCATCTGGCAGGGAGGATTCCTCATTTACACATTCAAGGTTCATGTGGTTAACCGAGCTCTTCTACTCCAGGGTCAGACACAGCTTGTGGGAGCATTTTCTCATTAGGTTTTACAGTTTAGAGCAGACTGAACATATTCGTCCACAGGACTGCTGAGAGGTTAAATCTGAGACTGGGATTTTAATAGGATTATTTGCATACAACTGTGTGCTCTGGAATGAACACTTATTTTTCTTTCACCCAGGCAGCTGACTGTGTAGGTTCCTACACTAAGTACAGAGAAGAAAAGGGAAAGCTCTAAGAATTACACATCAGTATAGAAGCATCTGGACATATCCTAAAATAAGAACTTTGGTTATGTACCAGGCACTTATTCCATCACTTTGACTCTATTATGCTGACACTCAGTGAATTCCCATCCTCTTCTGCATTCTTGAAGCAGAACCACAACCCTAGGAGAATATATATTATTAAGGTTTTTTTCCTATTTCTTTTTATGCAACCATTGTCTGCTCTTTAGGGGAAGTAAGCCAATCTTTCAAGTGCCTTTTTCCATAGGGTACAACTGTTCTTTCTTGTCTATCAGGAAACATTACTGGCTTTTGCTGGAAAAGTGTAATGAAAGAGCTGTTTAGGTTTTACAAGTTCTTAAAAAATAATTTTATTACTGTCAAGTGGAACTACTTTTAACATTTTCATATCCTAGATGGGCGTTATCAGTGTTGACAGAAAGCCTGAAGGGGTGGAGAAAATAGTAAATAGTCTTTTAAACTGAAAGATTATATGTGTATCCAAGCACCTAGCAGCTCTGATACTGGTAGTTTATCTTCAGTAGTAACAGCCACATGGCCACAACATCTTACCTGATGAAATCCTATCCAATTTTTTACCATTCTGCTTGAAGATTATGGAAGGTAGGGAGAAGGTTGAATGAATCCTTCAGCAGTATTTCACACCCCTCATTCCCAAATGATGGTGGAAGAGCTGGTGATGGTCTATGATGCCACAGGCCATGCTCATTTCTGTGAATCAGCACTGGAAGGGCTTCACTGATGTACTTCAGGTCCCTTCCCATCCCTCAGATTGTTACAGAGCCACAGTTTTTTCCCTACACTGAGCCTTGCTGTGCAAATGCATCCTTTGTGGCATGGCAGGTTGCTTGGTGGGGTGCTGCAGCGCTAGGCTGCATGTCTGTGTGATGGTTTGCAAAGGAAAAAAGGCATGTAGAACCCACCACACACCTACATCCAGTAATTGGCTTGACTTCTTCAGACCCTTGTATGGTTGGGAACAGGGATCAGTAAAGATGAATGGTATCTTTGGTGGTCATTCAAGTACAGCAGAAAACTCCTAGGGGCAGATGAAGTTTGTCTGGCCTCTGCTGCCTAATGACCCTTTCTCTGGAGAGTGTCACGCTGAATTTGTAGCTGTGTCTCTTTGTTTAAACATTGACTTTCAATTTATTACTTAAGGGACCCAGCCTTAAATTGGAGATGGGTCATTATTTGCCCTTCCTAATGGTAAACTGAACTGTGCACACAAACATATCAGAAACAGCTGAGGGAAAAATGCTTTCTAGTCTGGCAGCCCAGCACTTTATGCTGGTGTCACTTTGATTAACATAAACTTCCAGTGGCCATGGCAGTTAGGGAAAAGTTTGTCTTCATTACCTGGAAACTCAGTAAGACAGTTCTTACTGCTTTGGTACAGCAGTAGGGTGGAAAACTGATAATCTGTGATGCCCTGTGTTGGGTGCTGTGTGAGCACAAACCAGAAAGTCTGCTTCCATTTCCTGGTGCTTGGAGCAGAGGGCTCTGGCCTCCTTGGCCACAGACCATTTTCAGGCAGGCAGTGGACATCCTCCATAAATGTCCAGGAAGGGCTCCTAAGAGCCTCTGCTGACTCAAGTGAAAATCCAGCTCAGTATTAAGCACAAGTAAATAGACAGGGCCCTCTGGAGACACAGCCATACTGCTTCCATTTCTACTTAGGGATATTGATAGGCAATAATATAAATCTGTCCAGTAGTCTTTTCCCCTTGTGGGATCTGTATCTCATTAAATTTGTTGTCTGCAGAATAGATCCAGTAAATACCTAGTGGATTAAGCCCACAAAAATAAGTATAATAGTCTTGGTTTACAAGCTAAGTAGTGTTTCTCAGGTAATCCTTTGCTTTTTTGCTCCATCACTTGGTGAAATGGAGCTACATTTAAGTAGAAGGATGCCATGTGGGAATAAAAGCATCCAAACAGCTAAACAATCTGCTGTTAGGAGCATGGAGGTTGGCTTGAAGGACCCAAACAAACCTCATTTACTGTAGATAACAGACTGCATATATTACTGTGTGCAGTCAATATTTTCCAGCAGAGTTATGAATTTTCTGGCTGATACACAATTTCTGCTGCTGCTTAAAGGATTATGATAGGAAATCAAGCCTAAGCCAAGCTGGTGGAGTTTCATTCACTGCTGGGATGTTTCTTCTGATGTGAAACTGTCCTCCAAAATTGAGGCTCTATGCTTATCTACCACTTCTGACCCCCTCTTCAGCCCCCACATTTAAATGTGAGAGTGATATCAATCTACAGTCAGAAATGTTTGCAGGTTGGGGTTTTCTTTGGCCTCCTTATATTTACTAGTTTGTTTCCTTATAACGTCATGCTTCTGCTTGGAAATATATTTGGCTACACAGGAAGAGCATCCATTGCAATTTATGCTTCCTGACCTTTTGTGAAGGTAAAATAAATTGCTTTTTGGAAAGAAACCAGAGGTTCTCCTCTCTGTTCCTTTCAAAGAAATCTGACCTTACAGTTTTTTCTTGTGGAGACAGTGGAAGCTTGTCTTTGAGTCAGAGAAAAGGAAGCAGGAAAGGGTAAAATTTTCCTATGATTATTTTTTTTATTTTTTTTATAATTCAGATATTCCTTGATGGACACAGGGTTTTTCAAACCTTTTCTCTTATTGACAGGGCTTCTTTGCCTGTAATGCTGTATGCATTTAACTTCTTGTTGCTTCAACTGAGTATCTGGCACCCACCCAGCCCCTGTACATGTGTTCACTCTCCCAGAGCCCCAATGTGGCTGCTGCTGTTCCCTCTAATGCTTAGCCAGAAAGGATGAGAAGCCATGCACAGACTGGGCAGAACTGATGGAATGTGTGCCTGCAAGCCCCCCATACATGAGGCTTTGCATGAATTCTTGGAGATATTCTCTCAGCTGCAGGGGTCGTGTGCTGGGAGTTGAGCTGCAAGTGCTGTACAGCAGGAGGGTATTGCATAGGAAATTGAGGAAATAAATTCTGCCAGCTGATGAGGGGCCATCAATCTGGCACTTTTATGATCTTGGTGATCACCAAAGGCAAGCCCAGCATCAGCTTGCAACTTGTGCTGCTCAGGGGAATTGATGGTGCCTGGAGGTTCCGGGGCTGTCACTGTAGGCCTAGAAGTTCCAGATAAGCTCTGACGTCTTCTCTGTGCATCTGATTTCAGTTCCAGCTTCTCCCACGGAATGCTCAACTCTGTCCAGGAAAGAAAGTCAGCTGACTGACATATGTAACCTTTTGCTTTTTCAGACTAGGCACATGTGTTTGGAAGAAAATGACAAGCTCAGGTGGGCAGTGACCATGAAGTTCTCAATCTTAACCATGTGCCTATGTTTTATCAAAGTCTGAGGCTCAAGGTTGTGTAAAGTATTTTTAAATTACTCTCTAAAGTGACTAAGTAATGAACCATCCTGCACATTGTTAGGGAAAACAATGCTATTGCAGGAGATCAGGAAAGGTTCTTTTCTGACAATTCTTTTTAACAATGTGATACAATTTATCTGAAATTTGGGGAACAGCTGGGGGCAAAGGGAGAAACATCCCTCCCTTTGGTTAACCTTGCTCGGGAAATGTGAATCACTGAACTAAATAAAGTTTGTAAGAGATGCTCTGAAAATACTATGCTACGCCCTATAATTCAGCCAAGAATGAAGGAGGCGGGAAAACATCAAAAGTCTCTGCTTTTTTTATATTGCTTCCTGGCACATTTCTCTTCCCCCACTTCCCCCTTCCCCCTCCCCATCTTCTTTCTGGCTTTGTTTTGTTTCATCTTTTTTTTCCCCCTGTCTTTTTTAAAAAAATCCTTTTCATTTTGTAAAGCTGGTCCCGTAACTTTAACAACAACCTTGCTGTGTACAGATGACAACAATGAGAAATGCCAAAGGAAAAGCGAGTCCTGTAGGGACCGGAGGACAACAAAGACAGTTTTCAACATTTTTATTAGGACCTCATGATGTACACATGAAAAATTAAGTTCAGAATATGAACTGCTCTTCAGATGGCGCCGTTGAAGTCTGGAGGATGTTAACATTCCTGCTGCATGACAAAGGTCCCCCACCCCCTGTGTCTATACTCATCCTGCTCAAAGGGGCAGTAACATCTAGGGATGAACAGAGGCTGGGCACCAAATCCTGCTTGAAGGTTACTTTCACAGACTTATCTTGGGATTTTCTAGCATCCCCTTGCCAGGGTCAGTTTGCCCTTGAGGGCTAGGCTGCCTAGCTCTTTGCAGTACTCCAGCTGTTCCACCATTTCCACACATCTGAAGTTACGCTTTGGCAGAGAGGATTATTAGTGGCAGAGGAGAAAAGGCAGCAGGAAAGTACCTGTCCCTTAAGTATGGAAGTGGGGGTTTCGATGCTGTTTGAACAGCCACTTGTGTAGTCAGGTGACATCATGGGGAAAAAGTGTAGACTGTTTGTATGGACAAATCCAACTGTGGTACCCCTGTGCTGGCCTGAGCAGATACTGGGAGATGGGAGTGCCACGTGGTGTCAGGTGACAGTGGGCACTGAGAGGCCCTGGGCTTGTTCCCTCAGTGCTTGGGGCAGCTGAGTGTGAAAGCCATCCCTTCAGTGCCTGGCATTCAGTCTTACCTGTTCAATAGAAGTTTAGCAGGGAGAGAGTGTGTGGTTCACTTAAATCTACATGCCCAAATCTGCCCTGCTCTCCTAACTGTGAAGAAAGCAGCAAAGAAACTGAACTCTCTTGTTTTCCTGTCCTTTCTATAAAGCCCTACTGCTGGGGGCACCACTGCAGCTCTGCCCTCCCCTGGCCCTGATGGATGCCTTGTGGGTAGCTCAGAGGGGTTGGGACCCAGGGGTGTGTGGCCACTTGGGCTTTGCAGGAAGGTGGCAGCTCTCACTGCCAGTCAGACACGAAACCAGCTTGTCATCTGCTTTTCCATCTCTGTTTTGCTGCCTGACCCCTTGCCCTGCCTGGTAAAAACAAACATGCACAGCCTGACTTCCAGGTGCTTTTACTGGTTAAACGCCCATCCCCATTGCAGCAGATGCAGCTGGAGAGGGCTGGGGCCTACAGCAGGATAGGAAGGGAAGGAAAGGGGGTTTTCTCCCCAGGCTGCTGAGCTCTGTAGCCACTATTTAGCCTGAGGGCTGGACTAGCATGCATGTGGCTTAGGCACTCCCCATGGAGTACTAATGACCTTTGGGTCTGCAGCTTCACTGTCCCCAGGTCTGGTGCTTTTCCATCTGGTTCCTGCTATGCCCTTAAATCCCTGCTGGCTGTTTAATAGCAGTCAGGGAGTTTCAATGAAGCTGAGGTCACTTTGACTCACCAAATGTCACTGCTTCTAAACTGGAACCAGACTGAGCTGAGGGTTGTGTTTCTGCTGGGGGGAGCAATGACAAAGTGTCCTCTGACTCCTCATCAGATGTTGATCACGAGCCCAGAGCCTGAGCTCAAAGTTTACTTTGTGTGAGGGTCAGTCTCTGCAGAACATTTATGAACATGCCCCTGAGTGGACTGATTTTCTTTAGATGTGGGTTTTATGCCAAAATCCTTATCTATTCTGTGGGCTTTTTTTGTGTTTGTGTGTACCTGAAGGTGCCTCACATGCCCAGCCTTTGATCACCCTGTCTCTGTGAGGAATATGTATGAGCACTGAGTAGCTCAGCACAAGCAAAGAAACTTCTATATGTCTTTAAGGTCAGTGCAAGCTGAAAACAGATGATTTCTGACAATTGCTTGGCTTGCAGATCTGCTGGTAGCAGGATGCTGTGGCCAGTTAAGTGCTACTGAAACAAGCCCCTGAGCCTGGCTGTGCTTCACTGTGTGGCTCTGGCCCCATTGTGCTGTCAGGGAGCACAGCCTTATGCCAGGAGAGCTGCCTCAGAGACTGCTGAGCAGCAGGGCACTGCTCCTGGTCTGTGGAGAGAAGGCTTGGAGCTGCCCTTCAATGGAAAGCTTGAGTGCTGTGCTGAAGAGTGATTATGCTGCCCTTCTAACCCCTCACCCTTTTTCTTTTTCTTTTTCTTCCCCTCTTCCTACGAAAGTAATGGGGGAAAGTTTGCAGAGAACAGTGTTTGCTAATCTTGTGCAAAGCACAGTGACAAATGATGGCTGGAGAAGCATGACAAGGCATGTAAACTTGTGCTAATGGAAACCTGTGTGCCAGCTGAGTGTTTATTCAGGCCTGTCATTGTCAACAGAGACCTCTTTACAAGTATTGTTTGTAGTAACAAGTGCACCATGAAGGAGAATGCAGATTTGAATTCTATGTATTTGCCTCTTTGAAAGAATTTTTTTAAAAAATCCATTATCCCTTTTTTATATGGAATAATGGTAGTAACCAAATACCTATTTATATGTCTGCATATTTTAGATTTAATCAGCCTACTTTTTATAAATCAAACTTCCTCTTAATTGCATTGCTCTCATTGGTACTCTTGAACACATGTTACTGTCTCAAGTGTATGTATCCAGTTTGTCACCTGTATCTTTTGATATCCCTGACTGAAACAGAACCGAAAAAAGAAATGGACAGCAGTGTCTCAATGTTTTGTCTCTGCAGAGCAAGAGGTAAAAGAGATTTTTGAGCAGACTGTCACATTTATTCTTGTGGCTTTTCAGCAAAATGTTTCTTAACTAAACAAACAATAGTGAAAGTTCATTTTTAATAGAATTCACTGATTTGCAGTTATTTAGACTAAATATGAATTCTTAAACATGGCACAAACAAAGAGCTACATCTTATTTCAAAACTGCATTAGAAGTATCCACTCTGTAGAAGGAGGAGAGAAATATCCGAGGAGTTTTGCTGATCTTTGACTGAATTCATCACATATACTTCTTTGTCCTTTTTAAAAAATAAGAATATCTCACAGCTGTAGATTTTTTCCAGCTTCATGGACCTATACAGATACCATTGAACTGAATGCCAGTTGATTGAGACTGAGTTCAGAGAATCAGAAATAAGACTAGATAACTGAGATAACAAACTTCATCTACATTCAGCAATTTTGAATAGCATCCAAGGTTTGCCTGTTGGATCTCCTAAGCTGCATCACGAAGAAATGAGTGTGTGATGGCACACACTGGAAATTTGGGATTGATCTGTTTCTGATTCCCTCTGACTTTCTGAGACTCCTAATTTCATCATGCCTCAGTGTCTTTTACTTGAAAACCCCCCAACTTCCACACTTAGCATTACTTTCCTCAGAAAGATACTGTGAAATGTAATTGCTCTAAAATTCTTGGGGAGAGTTTTGGAGAGAAGATCCCTTTGAAGATCTGCATCTGCACAATGAAGCAGGGATTGGTTTAAATGATGAACATGGCCAGTGTTTGAGCTGGGAGAGAGGAGTCCTGACACAAACATCTTGTTTCCTGGTTCACTGCTCTTGTACAGAGTTTGCTGCTATATCAGGGTGCCAGTAACACCCTCTGCACATCTTGGGTGGAGGTGATCTAGGGGCAGGCCTGAATGTGTTTGGGGTATGCTGGCTCAGCAGCCAGACCCCTCCCAAATGTAACTGAAATCCCAAAGCTGCAGCAGAAGCTGTGGGGAGGCAGTGCTGCAGTCTGTTGTATGAGATAAAGTTTTAATCTCTCCTGTTTCCCTTGGCACTCCTGCTGGCTGGGCACACAGGAAAAGTGTTCAAGTCGTTTATGCATCTGGCATTTTTGTGTAGCCTTGGGAGGACCCTGCTGACCAGGCTCTGTTCTCTTGTTCAGTAGAAACAACGCTGAGTTTGTGAGCCTCTCAAAAGGTTCAAAAAGAACCTTAACTCCCTGTTACTTGGAAAAATGTCTGCATCAGGTCTTAAGGTCCTTTGCAACTAAGCTTTTAGGGTTGGCTGTTGAAGTAATCCAGGAGGTAAAATGTAAAGATCTGCTCCTGGAAAGAAGTGGAAATGGAAAGAAATGATACATTTGAGTACATTGGGGAGAGAATGTGCAAAGCAATTTAAGCCAGAGCAGTTTAAGCATTGAACAGTGGATGGTGGAAGATTTGCTGTCGAGTGTTTCCTTTTTTTCTTTATCAGCTTGAGAAATGAGCAAATTGCTGGCATTCGGTTCAAAAAGTACATGCCCAGACCTCTGCAGACAATGACAAACCCTTTCGGATGCTACTGACTCCAGAATCCAAACTCTACCAGTTTCATGTGTGCTTAAATACTGGGCCTACTAGCAACATGTTTGACAATATTTCCTGGCCAGAGCAGGCACTAATTAATTGGTTTATATGTGTTTACACTGGACAGAAAGTAACCCCTTGTTAGAAAGAACCATACATGAAAAAAGTTGTGGCAAATGGTCTGGACTCAAAGAAAGACAGACTGTACCTTAAGTCACCTAAACAAAACCTCTGTTTTCCTTTTGCTTTCATCAGGAGGTATCTCTGAATTTTTACAATGAAGTATCTTGCCAAGATTCCCTGCTTCCCATGACTCAGAGCTGTGGGTCAGCAAGCAGCATAAATGTCCCAGCAATGCTCCCTGCCCAGGCCAGCCAGCCTGCCCTGACACAGGGTATGCTGTCAGGGTGCATGTGGCTCCAAGGGCTCTGTGTTTCCAAACTGCCCAGTAATGGAGGGACAGACAAACCTCACTTGGGAGACCCGGCCATGGCTCTCAGTTATGCTGCACAGATACCCCTGTAAGCACAGCCCCGAGTCCTTATTATTGCTCTGCAGCACTCCTTGAGCTGCTCTGACAGTCCAGAAGAATAGAACATTGCAAGGCACCTTAAATAGCCAAGCACATTGCTACTGGAAGCCCAGCTTTATTAAGAACCTTTGAAATTCCCAGGCTAAAACCAGATGTGCTTCTCTCAAGGTGCTTCTGCCGAAAGGTTAATTTTGTATTAGTTACCATCCAGGAGAGAAATGATGTCGTCAGTGTACAGCTAGCAATTTGTCTCTAGAAGGGTTAAGGCAAAGAAAACTCTGAGTCATTGGAAAGGAATAATTCCTTTATTTGAAGCACACATGAAACAGGAGTCCGGATGGCAAGGGAACAAAGCTTCATTCTTTCATGTGCATTTGCTGAACGCCTTGGTGTCTTAGATAAAGGACAAGTATCTACTAGTGGATTAACATTATGAAAAAGTCAGGATTAAAAAAAAAATAAATAATTCTCAGCGAGGCTGTGTAATTGAAACTCCATAGCAGTTCAAAAGCTTAGGCCAGTAAGCTCCTGGCCACCAGCTAATTCATGTATTTTATGACAAGAAGGCAGAATGCTAATTAACAGAACAGCATATGGAGGGGGAGAATGAGAGGGCTGCATGGATATTCAGTGACAACCATCTGAACTTCAGAGGCAGTACAGAGGGCTATTAATGCACTCCCTTGCCCTGTCTGAGAGTGCTGACCTCACTTCTAATCCTGCCCCTCCAGGGTACTTAATTTCCAGCATTGCTCAACCCAGTCAGGCCTGTTTAACAGTTTCTTTTCTGAGTTAGTCTCTTTGAAGAGGCCCTATTTTCTGTTCAGTGACATGAAAGAGATACTGATGTTGATTATCAAAGGCATGTGCTCCAAACCACCAAGCGTCTAATGCCCAGGGGAGGTAATATTATCTCTGCCTTCAACATTTACATCCTCCCGCCAAGAAAGAAGTGGTGGTTAACTAGCACATCTTTTTTCCTTCCTACTAATTTTACATGAGCTATTAATCAGAGGGGAAAATTAACTAATTCTTCAGCTTGTAGGTCATGCTAGGGCAGCACTCTCATCTAGATTAAAAGGCCCGTGGACCGGTGCAAAGTCAGCTGTGCTGTTCCTTGGAGCCAGACAGGTTTATGTAGGGGGTTTTTGCTATATTGCACCAAAGAAGTTTCACTGCAACTCTGTCCAGTGACTGCAAACCTCAGCCCAGCTGCACAGCTGGAGGGCTGCCTACCCCCACCTACTCCTGCTTCTGGGAGGAGTCTGCTCCACCTACCAGCTGCCAGGGTAAAGATCAATCAACATCTGCCTGCTCACTGTCAAAGGGAAAAAAATCTCTCCTGAAGAAGGAGCTCTTGGGCATTCACCTTCTGATGAAGAGGGAAGGCCTCTCTACCAAGCAGTCATAATTGCCTGAGTTTTAACCCAGAAATCCTTGAAATTACACTGTGTGTAGGTGGAGCTCAGAGGTAAAAAAAGGGGAAGCAATTGATATCTGAAATGAAACTATTGCTTAGGGTTTCTTTCTATAGTGTTTCCCTGCTCACCAGCTGAGGAGCTTTGTCTGATGCAGGGCAGCAGAGAAAGCTGTGGCTCAGCATAATTGCATAAAGCACTGACAAATGACACCATTGCTGAGACTCATCTCCTGAAGCCAAAGTGATCATGCACATGCAGCAGCAGGTCCTCTCTGATGCAGTGATTCAAATCTTGTCCCATCATATGACCCCCACTGTACAGCAGCTACACTAGGCCTGCATGTATATATCATGATTTTTACCATGGATTCTGTGGTCTGGGCTTCATGGCTCAAGAGGTCTCCTCCAGCTTAGTGGCAAGTAAGATTACACGAAACTAGAGAGCTTTTTCTTGAGATGGGAATTCAGTCCTAACCTCTCCCCTTGTGCTTCTCTACACAACTTCCCCCCCTCCCCCCCCCCATCCACTCTTAATATTCATTCTGACTTCCTAGATGACAAAACTAAGCAATCCCAGAAGGCTGGAGGAAAGCATTTAGCTGAAGTTTAGCTGTATCAGCATTGCTTCATCTTTTGCCTGTTTTAAGATCTTAGAAAGAATATTGCATTTGCCTGAATTTAAAAGATGCATACAAATCCATACTAAGGGATTCCAAGATACTGCATGCATTGATAATGAAAACAATGTAGATAAGGTCACTTAATTTTAAATTTTTATTTGTGTTAACATTTTGAACTAAGGGGCTTTGAATTGACAAAAATGGGTCATATAAGCATCTTGACAGATTTATGGCAATTTAAGTAGGTCAGGTACTCTCTTTTGAGCCAAATACTGAAATGCCCAGTGAAAGGTATCTAATCTCTTTTCATGAAATATGGCCATGTGAGTTTTTATAACATTTTACAAATATATTGTATCAGGACACTAACTAAACACTTAGAAAAGCGTTGTTTTAACAGTGTCTGAAAACTGAATGAACATGAGCTCCTCCATTACAGATGGATCCACTGTGGGCAGCTGTCATCAATTTGTCTGCTGGGTTTTTCTTTTTACAGAGATGTAAATGCAAGTGCAATATCTCGTGTAATTATTGCAGCGGAGCACACGCGAAGGACTTCTGGCAATAGGAGTATCTGATCTGCACGTGCTCTTGCTGTGGTGCCAAGCCTGGGGAAGTTTTTCTGCTGCTGACTTGTGGACCTGCCCTCTCTGCATGCAAACCTCAGATGTTCATTCATTCTTTTTAAGAGCTGACCCCAAGTATTTTTGAGGTTTTTCACAAAACTTATTTTGACTGAAAGAACAACGCTTAGGTCAAGACTTTCAAGCCTTTGCTGTGTTTTTGCTTTTGTCCTTTATCTGGCATGCACAATACAGATAAAAGCCTTCTTTGGCACTCTTATGTGGTTTTCAGTTCCATATTGCTACCAGCTAATGAGTAATCCCTTCACTACTGAATTGCTAATGAGTTTCTGCTAGGAAACACAGAAATAACATGTAGGAGCAAATGTTCATGATGTGCCTTCAAAAAGTGCTTGGATTTAGTCTTCCAGAAGAGGATTCAGCAATGTTTTCCTCAGTCTTAATTAATCCCAGAATGAAAGAGCATCGAGCTGTGTTCAGACAGTTCCTTCTGATCAAGACTGATTTTATTCAATAGTGTGTCTGCACACAATAATACATTTTACATTAGACTGGGTTTATTCTGCCAACACTTAGGTCTGGAACAAAGGACAATGGCAGCGGTGTATGAAAACATGTGTGTAAAAGCCCTTTACTGATGAGATCTACACTGGACAGATCAAAAAAACAGGACCCTTCACACAGAAGGGAAAAAAAAAGTATGATTGTAGTTTTATCTTGATTTGGAAACCAAGTGTTCTGGCTCACCACCAGCATCAGACTTCTGCTCTTTTATGCTTCAGCCTCTGGAAAGTCCAGCCTTGGACTGAGGCCACTGGGTTATAACTGGAGGCTGCCATCGACCCAGAGAACAGGAGGGGATGACATAATGGCAGGGCTAGAGCTAGCCAGACTAAATGAACTTCTGTTCCTCAGTCGTGACTTGGAGGGAGCCATGCAAAGAGCTAGCAGATAGTCCAGTCTCCTGCTGAAATCAGGGCAGGCTGAACTGAATATCAAGTGTTGGTCTACAGCTGGGTGATGTGTTTTCCCAAAAATCTGATTTTTCACTAGGAACGTTGGTCTTTGTTGTAGGATGTTTGTACATTTTAAACATTCCTTGTTCCAAGCAAAGGCGAGTAACTTTACCTCATTTAAATTTCATCTGTTACAAGTAATACCAAGATGTTGTCTGATCCAGCTTATTCCACTTGTGTTGTCCTGCGTATATAAACTCTGAATACCTTATTTAGCCATAAAAAAAATCAATGCTTTAGCACTTTATCTTGCTTTAGTTATTTTAGACTAGCTGTGAACTAAGCTGTTTATATATTTAGCTCTTACATTGGCAATGGCAGAGCTATAATGAAAAAGACTACATTTGTAGCAGCATTGCCAACAACATATGTGTTTGCTCTTGTCATTTGACAGAAAATGAAGAATTTTTACAATAGGCAAGCTGTGCAGCTCTGATTAGCTATATCCAGTTATCTCAAATAATCTTCTGCATTAAGCCTGTTTTGAAAATGGAGACTTTTAAGAGGAGGTTGCTGGTTTCAAGGTCTGTAGCTTCATAGTAGTGGAACTCAGTAACACAAGAGCATTTACATTTCAGTGACACTGGTACTATTTTATTGAGATCTTCTTGTGTCTTATGGGGGAGTTTTTCCTGTTTAATTTTGTGTTTCCTTCAGTTTGAGCATTCAACTCTTCATCTCAGAACCACTGGAATCCATGGATCTTTGACCACATCCCCAGGTATAATTGGGTAAATGTCAGCCTGCTGTGAGCAGGCTACATGATAACTACATGAATACTATGCAGACCACACTTAATTAAAGGCTGTTAGTAAAGTGACATTTCTAATATCCTGTGATACATATCACAGTTAGACTAATATGGTCAAAATACCTCCAATTTTTAATAATTTGTCATAAATATCCTGGGTTTGGCTGTGATAGAGTTAATTTTCTTCTTAGCAGTTGATACAGTGCTGTGTTTTGGATTTAGTATGAGAGTAATGTTGATAACCCACTGATGTTTTAGATGTTGCTAAGTAGTGCTTACCCTAAATTAAGGACTTTCCAGTGTCTCATGCTCAGCCAGTGAGCGGGAACATGGGAATTTAGGGGGTAACACAGCCAAAACAGCTGACCTGAACAAGCCAAAGTGATATTCCAGATCAGAGATTGTCATGCTCAGTCTATAAACTGGGGAGAGTTGGCAGGGACCCACCAATCCCTGCTTGGGGATGGACTGGGTATTGATCAGTGGACAGTGAGCAAATGTATTGTGCATCACTTATCACTCTCTCTGTGTCTCTTCTTCATTAGAGTTAGTATTATCATTGTTCTCACTATTATCATTAGTATTATTAGTATATTTTATTTTGTTCGAATTATTAACCTGTTCTTATTTCAACCCATGGGGTTTACTTTATTTCCCCATCCTACTCCCCAGTGGGAGGTGTGTGAGCCAGCAGCTGCATGGCACTTAGTTGATAGCTGGGGTTAAGCCACAGCAAGGCAGTATATAGGTTTTTCTACTGATGCAATTTCCACCACCAAGTTGAGCCAGTTGGCCTATTTAGGCCCATTTTTGATCACTTAAGTGTCTATGAATCAGCTGGTTAATTATTACCACTGCCAACACTACCCACTCTGCCAGTGGGCTGTGTAGCTGTGAGCAATTAGAGAGGACATTCAGGCAGAGCATTATCTTCCCTAGAATGAACTCATGTTTTGTGGAAGCTCCCTGTCATTTTTTTCCTTTTTCATTCCCATTTTCATATAATTCTTGAGACCAAAGGACATACGAACTATAGTCTCTATTCATCTTTTTCATTATAGCCTTGCCAGTGGCCAGCACCCTGGAAAGTGTCTTGTGTAGTTTATGGGAATGTAATGATGTTTAAAGAAGTAACAGTATTTTATCCTGATGGTGTTAGTTCTCTGTGTTGTGAAATTTTGCTGTTGATCTGCTCACTATTATTAAACAATGCTCAATTCTTTTATATTCCGGAAGGGGCAGTAATTTTTTATTTTTTTTAAAATGTATTTTGAATTGCTATAAGAAGTGCTGGAGGCAAGTCTAGTTCTCAGAGAACATTCACCCACTGTACTTTTGTGTGCTAAGTTCATAACTGTTAAGGACATCTATGCTACTCAAAATTAATAGCTATTGTTACCCTGAAATAAGGTAGGCAGTTTCCTCTATCATCCCTCCTGAGGCCAGAATTTTCCCCATATTGTTCATATGAGTAATAATCCATCAAAATTAATTTCAATTATAGCAATGCTTTTTTGCTGCTCTCTTTTTCATGCCAAGCCTTTCTGCAGCATTCTGTCAGCTTCTTTTATAGGATTTATTCCCCCAAATATATTTAAGAAGGTGGTTTTAATGTTCCACACTAAAAAATCACTATTTTTCTGAGGCCGCTTCCCTGTCCTTGTATTGCCAGAGATACACAAACGCATTATATAATTTACTGAACACTGGAACTGATCTGGATAGTCCTTGCCCTTCCATTACACTGCTCATCTGAGCTCAGCAACCATCAGAGAAATGCTGGTGGGTCTTGAACATGAACTGCTATGTTTTTCCAGTTGACAGCTATTGAGTGGAGGCACAGTTGGCCCAATACCTCTTTTCTGGGTAGAGTTTTACATGCAAAGCAACAAATTCAACCTCTGGTCTAAGAGTAAAGTAACCATTCTGAGTCAGTTATTTCATCCTTACACAAACATCTTTCAACACTGCTGTTCTGTACAAGACAACACTTGGATGGTTTCAAACAGATCTGTTATTGTCATTCTGATTATGGCACAGCTGAGGGCTTTGATCAGCACAGTAGGCAAAAAGGCTGCTGGCAGAATGGAAGAGTCATTTTTTTAAAAAATGCTCCAAAAATAAAAGACTGCAAATCCAAATTTAATCTTCTAAGCCCTGAGCTCCCCTCAATAACTCACAGTATGACCACACATCTCGAAGAAATAACATTACATATTAACACAGGAACCGGGAATGCTATCATATTCCATTTTTAAATCATCTTACACCTTGCAGTCCTATTCCCACCTCCCGATCTCTACTGAGTTGCAGAGTGCAAAGAAGAAAAGGCACAGCAACACACTACCTCCTCCTGTGTGCTTGCTTGTTAGAATGGGGCTCATTCCTTGGCTGTGGCACAAATGATAATGTGCCCTTAAGCTCCCTCTTGTAGTTTTGCCACTGATTTACCTCAAGAGGAGTTGTGTAAGACCGGAGGGGAGAGCTCCTTTGCAATCACACACCAAATATGGGAGGTGCCTGTAAGACAGTGAAGATCTGGGTGAGTGCAGTCTGTGGGACAATGCAGTGTGACCCCAAGCAGGGAGTGGAAAACAAGTATTTCCTGCTAAACTCTGCACATATTAAACATATTCTGGTGTGCCCATGTGTGTTGAGCCACGATGTAACTCCTAGGGAAGAAAGGGATGTCATTCATGTAATTCTGCCCATATCCCAAACCAGCATCTGGCCCTGGTAATGAAAACGTTTGCCGACTGTGAGCTACGGGGTGGCTTTTCCTGCTGGGTCTTGAGTTGAGGCTAGAGGAAAGCCACACTGCTGTGGAGCAGAGCTGAGGAGTTCCTGCTACATTTTGCCTGCTGTTTCTCCAGGGTAGGCAGGATCAAGCCCCAGCCCCAGTGGAAGAAAGGCAGTGGGGCTTCTCTTATGGTAGATCTGCCCAACTGCACAAGGCAGAAAAGTAGCTTCTGTATAATCAGCTTTCCCACGAGCCACTAGGCTACTTGTCAAGCTTTTCCTCTTGATTTTATTCTGCCTGTGACCACATCTCAATTGCCATTTGAAAGAAAAGGCCATGCAGTCCTTTTCCTAGGACAGAGACTACTCCTGCAATGCCCCACAGCCTGTTTGGTGCTGCAGAAAGCCCTCCCTGACTCAGTGACTTAGCAGCAGCCAGGGCTTTGCTGGTGACTGCTCACATGCCAACTACTCCCTGCAGCTGCCTCAGGAGTCATCTGCTTGCCTGGGGCTGAAACAAGAGTGTCAAGTTAAAGTAGCCTCTGCTCAGTCCCCAAATCCGCAGGGAGGAAACCTCGAGAGGCAGCCTGGCCTGTGGAATGTGCCCACAGCATGTGCTTGCATTTGCTAGCATGGCAACAGTCCTGAGGAGGCTTTGAAACACTCTGGGGGCAGTGAGGGAGGAGGAGGAGGAGGCATTCACACTTGTGCTGCTCCTGCACAGTTTCGGTGGAGAAAGATTTCACCATAGAATAGAACAGAAAGCATGGGTCCTTCCAAGCATTTTTGCAATACATTCATGTGATTCTTAGTGAGAAGAGGACTCTCCTCTTTACTCGACCTGTTGTGCCCCATTGCATTACGTTTGACTTTGCTGATGAGCACAAGGAGCACCTCTCGTGAGCTGGCAAGCAGCTCAATGTTGTGACTCAAAAATCTTCACAGGTGCCTTCACACTCCTCCTCTCCCCTCCTCCATCTGCCTGAGGGGACTAGGGCCAGGCAGACAGGGAGGGAGGGAGGGAGGTGGAAATTACCAAAGAGGAGAGAGGAAGCTCAGCTGAAGAAGGCAGAGCTGGAAGCCTGGCATGAGAAAGGGGACTATGAAGGCAGAAATAGGAGGGTCAAACAGAAGGGTTTTGAAAAAGGAGAGAGGAAGGAGGTAGAAATAAGAAGTGATCCTTTTTAGTCTGCAGGTTCCCTAGGCCAGGAACTTTTTCTGCCTCTGTGATTGCATGCTGTCCTTCTCAAGTATTCTGAGTACTGCTGTGTCACGTAGACTTCTGAGCACAGTGGTGGGAACCAGGGGGCTGAGAGGTGCAGCAGTACTTAGCAGCTTCTCTTTGCTAGAGACAGGGTGAGATGCAGATGCTATGCAAAGTCCTTTGCATTGCTTGACCTGTTGAGAGATTTCTCTCATGTAAATCTGTTGCCTACAGCTAAGGTATGGAAAAGCAGTATGAATATGTCCTTTGGAAAGAGAACTTAATAATGATAGAGGAAAGGAAAATATAAAATGAGATGATGCCTGTCACAGAACACCTTAAAAATCCTATGCTGAGTTGCTAATGTCACTGTTGTTCTGAGGAGGGTTCATGACCTCTACTGATAATAGTCTTCCTCCTCAGCCTTCTTCCCAAATTTGTAGATATGCTCCTGCTCTGTATTCAGCAAGTTGAATGCATGAATGAGTGAATGAGTGAACAAATGAATGAATGAATGAATGAAAATAATAGTTAATATGTGGCATGAAATGCTAACCCAAAACTTTCATAAATGGATTCCAGTCTATAACTGTCCAATTAAGAAACTGCAGCAGCTTTACAAATCAAGTGATACTAGACTTGGGTGAGCCAAGTGATCAAAGGTACAGCCAAGCCATAGTGAAACAAGCCAAAAAATCAGACATCAGCCAACAAAGCTGACTAAATATGTAAAGCATGAAAGAAAATACATAATAGATATGCAAGATCACCGTGGCCGCCAGGAAAAGGTGCCAGAATATCTCTGCTGGCTTTGGTTCCCTTGGCCTAGATTGACAGGCGGCTGCTGAGCTGAGCCCAAACGAGGCATCAAGAATGAGCCTGGCCTGCTCCTTCATTGGCTCAGCAGCTCATCCTTGACAGACTGTGTGAGCTGGCTTCACTATGGGGATTTACTCATCCATAGGGAAAGAGGCAGAAAAGTCTGACCTGACCTCCCCTCATTGCCCCTGAAATGAGGCCACATTTCAAG
The DNA here is from genome assembly GCA_013398075.1 of Notiomystis cincta. NCBI lineage: Eukaryota > Metazoa > Chordata > Aves > Passeriformes > Notiomystidae > Notiomystis > Notiomystis cincta. The sequence goes on from VZRX01004674.1 coordinate 45,189, forward strand.
GTTTCATCAAGATCACTCCCACTGATGTTATGGCCCTAATTTCTGTTTCTGGTTTTTCAGCTGTGATCTGATTCCTGAGAGCTAATGCTCCTGAAGGCAGCCAGGTCTGCTTTCATTTGTGGTTCTCTCTCCCCTGCACAAAACATCATAGGTTTAGAGAGGTGTGGAATGTATGGTGAATGCTTCCAAAGCCCAACCAAACGTGCTCCAAGTATCACATTGACGCAAAGGCATTTCAGTGTTTTTAATTTCTTTATTAAGATTCTTCATCAAGGTCTGTAGATGGCAGTAGGTTGGTTTCTTTGAGGTATTTTGCTCAAATACATATACATCAGGGTGTGTGTTTGAGTTTCTCTACGCAAACAGGGATCCTCTGCAGGGTCAACCTGCACTGAAAGGTGGTCACATGATGCCATTCCCCAATGATTTGGGTCAGGGGTTCAGGAGGGACTCAGGGTATTTGACTACTGTATACAAAACTATTGACCAGGTCCTTGACCATGAACAAGTAAAGAAATTTTGTATATATGAACAGTAAAGTTGAAAAACAACAGTACAATATTTCAGCTTTTGATATTTACCTGTCTCTGGAGTCTCTCAGCTTTGTGCTCCTTATATTTACAATGGCTTTTGGCAAGAGAAACTAGTGACTTAAAAGTAGATAAGAAGAGTAAAAAAATATCTGAATCAGCAGTGGAAAGGTCTATGGAGTCTTTCCATTGCCACCAGTGGCTTTTTGGATCAAAGTTTTCCTGAATTAGAAGTTAGTCAGAGACACAATGTTTGGCTCAGAATACACACTTAAAAAAAAAAAAAAAAAGAAAAAAAAGGTATTCATTCAGATTTGATGCTGATATGCAAAACAAATGTTAAAATTATTAGGATTACTTATGTGATAATTGTTTTCCTTCAGAGCAAAACAGTAATTTGAAGAAACCAGAACTATGAGTGATCTTTCGGTTTGCAATTACCTTTATAGATGCACAATTGCATATTTGGCTCTGGCAATTGAAATTGTTCTATTTGCTTTTCTTTGTGCATGTTGTCTGTAATTACTGCATCTGAGTACAGAAGATGCTCTGTTGTTGTTTTGTGAGGCCAAAAGGATGAGGGAGCCTGTGGTTTAGTTGCTGGATAATTTCAAAGGCATTTTGAATACAACAAAATTCCTAAGGAATTGCCTGCTTTGTTGAGTTACTTTTATTATAATCTCTCTCTCTCTCTCTCT
>VZRX01004674.1:46478-79642 GCA_013398075.1 Notiomystis cincta
TTTTTTTGTTGTGTTCTTAAGGGTGTGGAGTGGGAGGAGAGACGACAGGACCATATTGGCTTATTTACTACTCACAGAGGAGTTCAAGCATTTCTCTGCCTGCTCTAAGTATTGTGGAATGTTGCTAACAATTGTAAATAATTTTATGCTTATTTTGCAATGTGTTTGAACTGCACGACTGAAATTCATGGTTGTTTTGCTATTGTCATGAATGGATGGAAACTGAGATCTTAAACAAAAATGTGATGCTGAAGTGTACTTCCTCTTTCTTAAATCTGCAGATAGGTTCATTGGTATCCTCCTCTGATTTTTGGAAAACACAGGGCTGGATGAGAAGGACCGGTCAAAACATGAGGATTATGACCAAGGATGGACAATTCAAAATGATTGTACCATATTTTCATTTCCCCTGTACAAAGGACAGAGAACTTTGTTCTGTGATCTGTCTCTGCACAAAATACTCATAGCATATAGTAAATTTGTCCATTGGCAAACTTGCTCATATATTTTGATTTTTATTTGTTTAATTGGAAATGTCCCTTTATAGCATTCTGGCATAGTAAAACAATTCCACCACAGACATAATTTTCAAGGACTCCTGTCTGATGTCTAGACTTCTATCATATACACACACACACACATTCTTGCATATAAGAGAAGTGCTATGGGCTACAACCTTGCCCATTTGGCAGAAGAGGACTCTTTTCCATAAAACTAAGGGTTACATGTGCTGCTTTCAGCCAGTGGAATAAATTCCCCCAGGAACTGAGGTCCTGCACAGACTTAGCACCGTCTGCCTGCCTGCTGCAAGTGCAAAGTGACTTCTTCAGCTTTGTCTTCTGTAGTATAGATATGTATCAACATACATAACCTCAATTTAAATTAACCACTCAAAAAAAAAAAACCAACAACCCAATGAACTCCACTGCTCATGCCTGTCTTCCCTGAGGAATGGTGAACAAACAGATGGTATGGGCCAAATCTTAGAAGCTTTCACAAACTGCTCAAAAGCTATGGTGAAGTGCAACATTGGAACATACACAACAGGAGGAAATACTCCCTGCTGCTTCTTGCTGACAGTAAACTAAACTTTTGGTCAGGGCTTAGGCCTTTCTTTGCCAGACTCTCCCTCTTAAATGCTAATAATTTTGGTTATATACTTAATTTTCTAATATACACCTCTCCTTTGGCTTCATGATGGTCAAATGGGATATAAATAAAGGCAAGGGCACACTCCAAGTTTTTTCCTATGAACCATGAGAATCTGGTACCAGAACTGAGTTAAACTGAGTCAGACATGAGCATCATTAACCTTGCTATCTGTCGTGACCAATTCCATGGCACCAGTCGTGCTTGTTGTTTCTTCAAGAAATTTGTTTCCACACAAGAATTTTTAGTTTCCCTTACCTTTTTACCTGGACCTTGCTGTGTACTTTGTGGGATACCATACCTGAAGGAAGCAAGGAAAATGAGATAGCTCTACAACCTAGAGCTATCATACCTCCATTTTTACCCTGCACTTTGCCTCCCCTCATATTTTGTCAATTTAGACAATTTTCAGTAGCATTCAAAATTCTGAGGAGACATCTGAAAACCCCAAGACAACAGAGAAAGATGGGATAAAGGGGAGTGTGGTGCAGCCCCAGACTGCATTTATTTCTCCCTGAAGGCACCTCTTTGGTGTGGTGGCAGGTGGAGAGCCACAGGCAGATGGAGCTGGGTGGAGATGCTCCAGAGAAAAATCCAGGGGATGAGTGAGGCTGGGGTGCCAGCCTTCCCCACAGTCAGAGACAAGGGAAACACCTCGAGGGAAAGCTGGGATTTTTCCCTGTGTTGTACCTTAGCAGTATCTGGCTCTGTGTTATCAGTGAAGCTTCAAATAGCTTATCTTTTGCCTGCATATGTATGTGTTTTTCCTCCTTGCCAGCCCAACATTTCTTCATTTGAACGTGTGAATAATAATCCCCTGAGTAGATATGGGTAATATAAAAGCATACTAAAATCCCCAAATATTCGGGGAAAGATCTTATCTTTTGTTACATGGAAAGATGTCTGCAGTCTGGCTTAAATAAAGGAATAACTTAAAAGGCAGAAAAATAAGCAGCAGAACATCAGCTCTCACTTCAGTGTGTAAACTTTGGAAAGGCCACCTGTCAGATCCCTGGTGGAAAGCCGCATTTTGTTTGGCATCTGGCTGATTGCCATGATGAAATGTTGAAGTGTTTGGAAACCTGTGGAACTTTCTTCAAAAGGCACACTTCCCCTCCCTCTTTCTCTAAATAATTAAATCTTAAATGTTCTGGCTTGCAGTTAAGAAAAGATAAAACACAACGGCAGGATTCTTTCAAACACACTAGCTAATAATGTGGGGGCCTTTCATGTTATTTATTTTAGCTTTCCCCACATGAATTACAAAAGAAATTGCCTCAGTGTCACCTTAACTTTTCATCCCAGGCAGTCACTGATTCTGATCTTGGTAACAGTGAAGCAAATCTGAAGTAACTGTGCTGAAATGTGACCTACTTGCAGAGGGCTGCAGATTTATTCCAGTGCAAAATTGGCGTGTGAACACAACTGTGATCTTTTAAGTCTTATCCTGTCATGAAGTGGAAGTCACTGGAAGTCACTGGAAGCTACTCCAGATTTGGGAGACTCACACAAACTACTCCTGATTTAGCCATTGTGACTGCAAACAGAATGAGACCCACAAATGTGATCTGGGTGACATCCTGTCTTGTGAAAAGATAAGAATTTCACGTTAAGTCTGTTTGACAGCAGGCATATTTTGCTCTGATCACTCATTTTGACTGTTTTCCCCAGCAGTATGTTGTGTTTCAGGGTCCTGCTGGAAGCAAGTAGTTTCATGATTCCAGCACTTTCAGGAATGCAAAGCTCCAGATTAACACCATCTGTTGTCTGAAGATAAAAGTAAAGACACTGTTGTTAGTGGCTAGTTCTTTCTGTAATTGCTGTTCTTTTAAGTAGCAGACATTATGAAGCTACTCTTGCCCCAGTAGATGTACATGGAACTGCCAAAACCAGGATATGTGCTCTTGAGAAGTTGGACCCAAATTTTCTTACAGTTACGAGTGCTATTAAAAAAAAAAGGTTTTATTCCCTGAAGTTCTCTTGTTGGCTTTAGTTCTCACAGGCACTAGAGAATGGAGGGCCTACAGTCACTCTTGGCCTTGATGCACAGACCGGGCTGCCAACATTCGGCCTTCTCCACAGTGACCCACTAACATATCTTGAAGCAAAGCACGAGAAGTCAGTCTGCAGTGCTTCTGCCAGAATGGACATGGCACAGTAGAGCCTACAGATGAAACCATGTGCTGCTGAAAAACTCCCCACCGATTTCCAGCGTGTGTTGTGCACACTCTGTGTAAGAGGGCGAGCGCTGCTCCTTCTGGGGGTCTAACTCTTTGTCTTGCATATGGGAGTTGGAAGAGTGCAGCAACAAGTCAGGTCAGTGATCTTGTCTTGCTTGCTGGTAAGTAGACCTGAAGAAGGAAATGTATTTGCTACAGGTAAAGGAGCACAGCCAGAACCAGGAACAAGGCTGTAATTGTCTGGTTCTCTCTGCACAGGTCTGGCAGTGTTTTGGCCTAAACTCAAAAAGAGCCTGTCAAAGGCTTCCATAGACTGCCCAGCTACAGCTGGGAACTAGCACGGGACAAGGACCAAAAGGCATTTTGGGTGCCAGCACACTGTTTAGACAATAAGGCAGTTTAGCTTACCCTATAGCTGTGCTGTGCCTGTTGGCCTCAGGGCAAAGAGCAGCTGAGCAGAGATGGATCATTTCATTCACCACCCACTTGGATCTACCTTTGAGAGAAGCCCAGCATGCAGAGGTTTGATACCTGTTATAGGGTCACTTTTGAGATGCAGGATGTATTCCCTACTAGTTCCCATGAGGTGCAAGTCAGGTTTGCGGCCATTATCCCTCGACTCTGGCACAAAGTAGTTTAATAACAATATCAGTATTATTTGAGACGCAGGCAGTTGAAAACACAGCTAATCAGATGGCAATCACCAAATTCAGCTTGCAGGAAATGGTGATGTCATTACTGACATATGTTGAACTTCATCCAGGAATTTTGGGGTTCATAACAAACCCCGTCTCACATATTTTTATGAAAATCTGGGGGTTTTTATATTTTAATATCCAAATCTTGAATATTTTTTCTGTGTTTTTAGTGAGTATAGTAGTTTAAAGAGGAGTTTTATGCAAATAAGAAGCGAGGAAGTCCTCTAGGACAGGACTGGTCCTCAATATTTCAAAACTAGTGACAGTGTCATTATTTTAAATAAAGCAGTATATTTTATGGCTCCAACATTTGAAAGATTTTAAATCTTTTTGCATTACAAAAATAAATCAGAAGAAAAAAAGTATACATCTCTTAATCACAAGCATATATTTCTGATGTATTACAAAATACAAAAAACAGTGGGATGCAGAAAACACTGAAAAAGGTTTGACTTTAGTAAAAATTCTTGCCACATCCTTGAATTCTTACTTAGGCAAACACAGTGAGAGGCTTATGAGAAACTTCTTTAATTTAGGCCTGCAAAGGTTCATCTAAAATTTCCTAAAATAAGTGCACAAATGGTTCCTAAGTGGAACCAAAGGCCAAGTAGTTGCTGGTCACATTACCTCCTGTTGCCTCAGGGTAAACACAAGGACAAACACAGGCTGGGAGGAGAATGGATTGAGAGCAGATCTGAGAAGAAAGACTTCACAGAATCACAGAATTATTAGGGTTGGAAGGGACCCCTGGAGATCATCTGGTCCAAATCCCTGGCCAAGGCAGGGTTACCTAGAGCTGGTTACACAGGATGGATTTTGAGTATTTCCAGAGAGGGAGACTCCATGACCTCCCTGGGCAGCCTGTTCCACTGTTCTGCCACCCTTAGTGTAAAAACATTCTTCCTCATGTTGAGGTGAAACTTCTTTTCTAGTTTATGGCCACTGCTCCTTGTCCTGTTGCTGGCCACCACTGAAAAGAGTCTGGCACCACCCTCTTGGCACCTGCCTTTGAGATATTTATGCACATTAATGAGATCCCATCTCAGTCTTCTCTTCTTTAGACTAAACAGGCCCAGCTCCCACTGCCTCTCCTAAGAGAGATGCTTCAGACTCCTTCTAATCTTCCTGGCCCTCCACTGGACCCTCTCCAGTAGCTCTTTGTCTTGTACTGAGGAGCCCCGAACAGGACACAGCACTGCAGAGGTGGCCTCAGGAGGGCTGAGTAGAGGGGCAGGATGACCTCCCTTGACCTTCTGGCCACACTCTTCCCAATGCACCCCAGGATACCACTGGTCCTCCTGGCTGTAAGGGCATTTCCAGCTCATGGTCAGCTGGTCATCCACCAAGGCTCCCAGGTCCTTCTCCACTAGGTCAGCCCCCAATCTTTGCTGGAACTTGGAATTATAATCCCCAGGTGCAGGACCCTGTACCTGCCTTTGTTGAATCTCATCAGATTTCTCTCTTCCTGACTCTCCAGCCTTTTAAGGTCCCACTGAATGGCAGCAGAGCCTTCAGGTGTATCAGCCACTCCCCCCAGTTTTGTATCATCAGCAAACTTGCTGAGGATGCACTTGATCCCTTCGTCCAGGACTTGGGGTGTTGACTGATGAGAAGTTTGATGTGACCCAACAGTGTGCATTAGCAGCCCAAAAAGGCAAACACATCCTAGACCTCATCAAAAGCTGTGCGGCCAGAGGGTCGATTTTGCCCCTCTGCTCTGCTCTGGTGAGACCCCAGAGTGCTGTGTCTTGTTCTGGGGTCCCTAAAGAAAGATGAACATAGAGTTCTTGGAGTGGATTCAGAGGAGGCCACAACAATGACCGAAGGGCTGAAACACCTCACAGGCTGGGAGATCTGGAATTGTTCAGCCTGGAGAAAGCTCCAGGGAAACCTAACTGCAGCCTTCCAATATCTAAAGGGAGCTTACAAGAAAGCCAATGAGGGACAATCTGCTGTTCCCCTTTGAAGCTCCCCTGTACTCCCCTCAGACCTCCAAAGATAAAGAGTCATCCCAATCCAGAGGCATCCCATAGATAGTCTTCAGGGGAATTATACTACAACCATGTTGAGTGGAAAGCTGACGGACACCTTAAAGGACTTCTTCCTGGTTTAGGACCTGGGGACAAGCCCTGTGGCACAGCACCTGGAGAGGAAGCCTGCTCCTTGGTGAAAAGAACATCTAAAACCCCTTAGAAGCTGTGTAAGGGTATTTTCACACAAAGATTTTTTTTCTCCAGAGCCTCTTCCTGTGGGTTTAAACTACAATGGGGAGAGTTCAGACCACTGTAAATGTTGATACAATTGTAGGAAAACAAGAATCTAGTTTGCCCTTTCCTGTCAAAGAGTAATTTCTTCACTCTGAAAGTGATGACTGAGCCCTGATCCAAAGAAATCCTGAATGCTCAGCAATTCATGTTAAGGAGCAAAACAAAACCCAAAATCCCTCTTTTATTCTGCCATAGCATTTTGGTAACTTTTCAACATGCTGTCATCTGGTGACAACAAAGCCTCATATCTCCTTTCAAAAGCCTTCCTTTTGACCTTGTACTAATTAGAGCACATGTAAAAACAATTGCAAATTAAAATGCAGAATAATATCTGTGTTAGCTATTTCTAAAAATAATGACAAATGGCACAAAGAAGTATCAAGACAACAGCTTTGCGTAAGCTGCTTGTGATTTGTAGATGTCTTTGGTTAGTCTACTAACTTGCACACATTTTTATGACCTTTATGAGATTATGCTTTGCTCAGATTGCTGGCCATGTGTTTAAAAGCTAATATGTTGACTTTTTTTCAAAGCAAGCATGGGGTTTATAACTCCAGGACACATTTTCATCCCCATGGTACAGAGGTGTTTACATGTCAGGGTGTACTACTCGAAGACAATACTTTAAAATCATTCATGGGCCTGCTGGAGTTTTGTGTTTGACAGAATGTGCACATCCCAACTAAGAGAGGATAATGTAATAATGTAAATGCAATATCTGGGGATTTCCTTGGGGGTTGTATAATACTGCATCCTCTTGAGGTTCAGTAATGAGATCTCCACATCATTTATTAAGCATGTAAGAAGTATGAGGACTTAATTCCTATTTGGATCTGGGGGAACTTGATTCTCATATAAATTTTTGGTTACTCTACAAAGATTGCTACAGTCCCAGTCATGTCTTGAAGGATGAGAGAGAGAAAATTCCTTGAAGTAAAACCTCTTTCAGTCATGTGTATCCCTTTCCTTGTTTCTAACTACTGTGAGAAACCAGGAGACTGTAATATAATTTTTCAAGGTTTCATTGTCACAAGATGCCTGTGGAATAGGCTGCTTGGTGCTATCTAACTTCTGTGCATTTCAGTGAGCAGCTGAGATACATTTCTGACTGAGAAATGATCCTGCACAGCCTACACTGTTATTCAGAAAGCCTGTGGGTGTGACAGGAATTTCTCTTCACCGTATGTTTCCTTCCTAAGATTTTCAGTAAGGATAGCAAGATGTCTGGAAAGACTACAATGGCGAAGCAAACAATGATCCAGATCAAAAGAGTACTTAGTAACTCACTGGTTTGGGACAGTGGGAGTTAATGGGAGCTGTGAGAGCTCAGCACTTCAAAGGATGTACTTAGAGACCTTGTCTCATTCATCTGTCCCAGCCCTCTGGCCTATGTCCCTGTCTGATAAAGTTACATGAGAGGGACCCAGGGGTGTATGGAGCCTGGAAGCAGGTAACAGTCCCTGAACAAATTCATCTGGCCTTGCCTGCCCAGAGCCTGCTCTGCATGGTTGGAGGGCCAAAAATCAGTTGTTAGGGCAGCAAAAATGTGCTTGTCTGCTTTCATGAGCCACCTGGGGATTTGCTGACAGGCTACTTAGGAACAAGCAGGAAACCTTAGCTCATTTACACTTTTAGAGGTCATCAGCAGATCTGTACACATTGTAAGGGACTTGTAATGATGCAATACCTCCCTTTTCTGTAAGTTCATGAATAGAGACATTGAGTATCTTTCATTTGATACAGCAAGTGACAATACAGGTACCTAGAAGTCCCATGAACCATGATCTCAAAGAAAAGCAATGTTACTCTGAAGATGTAACCTACTGTTAGCTTTTGTGCTATCATCTGGTAAGCAAACTGGAATCAGTCTGTCTTGGATGCTGTTAATTCACAGTTCAGGCCAACACTGCAACACAGCAAAAGAGCCAAGCCTTTCATAAGCCAGTTTATGCCCAGAAGCACAACAACTGGTGAGGAGCCTCATCTTCTAGCTCACTGGCATAACTGCAGATGCCCTTCTTATTCTCGTAAGAGTGATGATGCTGAGGCTGGGAGAAGATTGCTCATGGTCCATGGTACCTTCTCTGGTGTCAGCCAGTGATAAAATGATGCCTCCCAATGGGAATATAAGAAACATCTCAACTTGCCCAGCACAGTATCCTAGCAACTTACTGCTAGACAGGCCACAAATGGAAACAGTCAGTGTGTCAAATGAAGCTGACCACATTCCACAGGACTTTTCTAGCCTCCATGGGTGGACACCCAGGCTTGTATGCACAGCCCAACGCTTATGCCAAAATTTGTTCAGTATTTTAACTCCACAGAAAACACAAACTTCAAGAATAAAGACTTTCAGGCACTGGTCTCCACTTCAGATGGTGTTAATTTATATACCCTTAGCAGATCATGCCATCAGTACAGATGTGGGGTGAGGACAACTGTGTAGTAGTAAGGTGAACAGTACTCATTTAGTAACTAGACAGCTTTGGTTCAAAGAGGTTCAAGTTTTAAAATAAGAAGTTTGCAAAGAAGAAAGATAGACACCACAGAGAAACAGAGTACCTGGGGTATCTGTTCTTTCCATACCACTTAATTTTTGATTTTGCTTCTCTGACATAATGCTGCTCTGGATTCTTCTTTCTCTGTCAAATCACCAATAAGGAAACTGCTCTTCATTTGTTCAGAATCTAAACTTCCCAGCCTTCATTCTTCACATGCAAAATATATGCATACACATATTTAAATGTTTGAGGCTTTTTTGTTTGTTTGTTTGTTTTAATTAAACACATTTTTTTAATATTATGTCTGTATTTGATCATGAAGGAAATCCTACAACTTACTCAATACAGGATCCTCTTCAGTGCTGGAACTCTTGTATCCAAGCCAGCCGTCCCAAATGCATTCCTATAATTGAAAATAATTACCTAATTTTGCCTCACTGATAACACAAGTTCTTTGCTAATCAGTAGAAAACATATAACTTCTACAAGTGATATTCCCTCAAGTTTCTCCTTCTTCCCTTTTATTTTACAGTTATGATTCACAGACTCCTCATTCTAGTTTTCTTTAATTTAGCATTCTTCCATTACTCATGCTGAAACTGTAAAATGAAAGGCCCAGTTACAGCACTAGATTTTATTACTTTTTTTTGTGTATGTGAGTGGAATGTGTGTATAAAATCATAAATGAATGCATAAAGAAACCAAGTTAAACATGGCAACTACACTGGATTGCTTCTCCTCTTTGTAGTTATTTCCACTTGCATATACCTTTGCCAGGCTTGGACTGCAAAGGTTAAATCTTGCTTGGAGAGCTTTAAATTGCATCTTTCTGAACTCTGAAGTGCTTGACACTGCAATTCAATTTTCTTCAACAGAGGTTTTTGTTTGTTTGTTTTTGTAATATACCAAGTCTTCCCTGTGAAAGGTAGCTCAACATTCATATAAATATAACACCTGGAAGCTCAGAGCTAGAATTAAAATGCTGTTGGGCCTAATTGCACTAATTGCTCTCTAAACATGGATGTCCTTGTCCCAAACGTACAAAATACGACAAATAAAAACAGATGGGTAAGATAAAAAAATAAAGGAACTGACTGGGATATTCCCAATTCTTAGGAATCAGTGCCCAAAATTCTTTATTCATTTATCCGTAATTCAGGTGGAAGTGGATGCTTAGGGGAAGAATGTACGAGTAGTGCCATTACAGAATGACCTTCCCATTGCTTTACCTCCCAGCTTCCAGGATGAATTTGTTTAGGGGCTCCTTAGGCCACAGGCTGTATCTACATTGCTGTGTTTAGCCATGCTGTATCAGCTGTTTTTCCATGAATCCGTCTAAATTATTTTACAAAAGTAATCTTGGGCTCCAGAGCATCCTGTGACAATGAGTTCCACATTTTAATTATTTGCAGAAAACATATTTCCTTTTGTTTGCTTTGAACTGCTTGTCTCATAACTTAATTAGTTGCCAATAAATTCTTACAGTTAATTGTTCCCTATTTCTTTTCTCCGAAACAAGTCACTTAGTATCATGAGACCCTGCTACAACTCTCTACTGCCTGCTTCAGTCTTAGCTAGCTGAATAATTCTGTATCATTTACTAATTTCATCACCTCACTCTTCAGTCCCTTCCCAGTTCATTTAATGAACTGCATGAGTCAGTATAGCTCCTCATATGGGCCTTACTGATAACCTCTCTAGATTGAACAAGCCAAATATTTATTCTTACCCTTTATTCTCTAAAAAATTAATAATCTATGTGACCACTCCTGTGACAGCTTAGTTCCTTTAAGCATCTCTGTTAAAAGAGGTCAAATGCTTGCTGATAAAATCAGTGTATCAATTGAATCGATATTACTTACAAGTTCAGTGACTGGATCAAAGAACTGAAATAGATTTATAAGACAGTGCTTTTCCTCTAGAAGGTTTCACACTCCTCTTCAAGTCTTTCATTGTATTTATCCATATGTGCACTAGGTCTGTTCTTTTTAGATTTTCCATTCTATTGATCACCTTGTATTTCTCTCGTGCTTGGGCTGATTTAAGCAATAGATCATGTACCACAGCTCAGTCATAGCTTCACAGTGAGCTCCTCTGGACCATTTAGGTAAATACCACATGGTCCTGATTAACAATTATTGTTTGCATTTTTGTCTAGGCACAAAAGTCCTTGTATCAACACTTCAGTTTGAGATAAATCTTCAGACTCTTTCTCTGTAAAGGACAGTCCTGGTATGGGAAACTCCACAAATTTCTCTGCAGCAAACAGTGAAGCCTTGGCATCAACATTAGGTTTTACACACAGATCATTTTTCAGGCTCACCAATTCTCTGGCATGTGTCCTGCTTTTGATGTTTGAAAAGTTTCTATTATTAGTTTTTTAATACCTTTAGTAAATTGCATGCTTCGTATTGGTCTTCATTTATGTTTATTTTGCCAGTGTTTATGATTTCTTCTGTTTTCCTCTTAAAAATATTTCTTCTATTTTCCTTTTTCCTCCCCCAGTTCTGAAGAATGCAATATCACACCTGATAGGCTTTTGTTGTTATTGTTGGTTTTTTAGCTGGATTGGTTTCTTTTTTTAATGACAGAAAATTTTTAACTAGAATATTTAGTCTTCTAACATAATCTCCCTAAACCCTCTTCTTGCCCTCATTCTCCCAAGTGTTACCTTACCCTGTTGTTACTCCACTTGATTAGCTTTGCCTTGTCTTTTTCATTGGCTTTTCTGAGATTCAGTGCCAAGGGTCTGCATTTCAGAATGTTTCTGAATTAACACGTTGTGAACCAGCTCCTGCTCACTCATCAGGCCTAATCCAAGAGCTTCGCTTCTTTGGATCTTTCATTATTTTTTTCAAATTGCCACTATTTTCGTTATTTATAATTTAGGTCAGCCTTCTCTTGTGGGATATTTGCCTCATCTGAAGTAGGGTGACTGAAATTTCCAGTTACTATAGCTTTTTACCCTGACAGCTTCCCATACCTCCAAGAGTCAGCTGGAATTTCTAGGATTCTCAATGTGGGTTTTTTCTACAACCTAAGGTCTCTCCAGGTGCTACAGAGCATAAGCTGTCTACTTCTGTCTAGTACATCTTCATGCTTATTATATTTGAAGCTCTTCAGCTGTGTCTCCAAATACAGTAGCAACCTTATTCCATGGATTCTGCTATCCTGCCATTAACAATGTGCAATTCAGGATCCCAGACAAAGGAGAGGCCCTGTGCAGTACTTCAGATGAAAGAATTCTTCTTAAAGATCTCCATACACTGCAACATGATCAGAGACAAATTATTGCAAATTTCAACATCAACACTGAAACTGGTAAATCTTTCAGTGTCTTTGTGCTAGAATAGGTTTTACAAATATATCCAAGAAACATTCCAAAGCAGATTATAGCAATCTTAAAGAAGGTCTTCTTTGAATATAAGACTCTTGGCAATGGACCTTTAAGCTTAAAAATAGCAGTCTCCAAGTCTTAAATTATTGCTTCTTTTTGCACCTGAATCTTGAGGCTATGGTAAGACTTCACATTAGATTTATAAAAGAGGGGACTCATCCTTTGACAAAATTATCAATCATGAGTATCTCACACCTTGAGTAACTTTGTGTGAGGACTGAACAGCATTGAGTCATGTACTCCTTGGCACAGTACAGCTCCCTGTCTCAGTGTCATAGTTAGAGATGAAGGGAGAAAAATCAAAATATCTAAAAATACAAACTTAGGAAAGTGGGAAGAGAAATATTTAAAGCCACTATTTCTGAAAGATAATAGAAGGGAAGTTTCCTCACATATGTGGATCTAAACTACTACAGATCTAAATGGAGAAAATCAAACAAAAGTATTTTATTAACTGTTAAATTGAAAGCAAATGGACTATCTAAAGGAATTATTTTTACCATATGGTACCAGCTGTAATATTATATTCTTCCTTCTCCCCTCTCTGCCATGGTAGTAGACCATATCTAGCTCTTCACTTTTTAATCTTGTTTAACACTAGAAAGAAGTAAATGCCAAAATGGCCTATCTCTACTGATGTCATTCATTCTCAATAAATTCCGTTTTCATTCCAGGTACACAGCAATGATTGCATATCTGTTTTCTGTGGTTGTTTTACATGGTCTCTGGGATGCATCTGCACAGACTCTGCAGTGCACAGTGCTAACTTGTGAAAGAGGGAGGGAAGGACATAAAATGACAAAAGATGAGGATGCTAAGATGAAAAAGACAGACTAGCTAACCAATAAATGTTTGGTTTTTTTTTAACTTCTGTTCATATCCAGTAAAATAACTTAGTCCCAGGCCTAGTATCACAGATTGGAATTACTCTGAGATTCATCCTGGGTCTCTTGCTTTGGGAAATCTTTGTAATGTAATGTCTTCTCTGCAGCAGTATTTTAAGCACAGATGTACTCCCTCTTCACATATGACAGAATTATGCTATTCCCAATCCCAATGTCCCAGTAAAAAACCTTTATTTTTTCCTGTGAAGAAGGTGCACTCCTTGCCTGTGTTTTAATCACCCTGTGCATGTTTTCTTTTATGTCCCTCTTAAAAGTCTCTCAATTTATACTCCAAAACCAAATGGGTGGTTTGAGACAGTATTTTTCAATCAACAGCTCATTGCTGTAGGTGAAGCAGAGTGATAGGTTAAAGAGGACATAAAGGCACCAAATTATGTAGCCTTCAGTAGCAGTGTTAGCTTGGGTTGAAGCTGAGGCTCCAAGTGGCTCAAGGTGACTGAGCTGCAGAACTTGAGTGCAGATATTTCTTCCTTGTACCTTCACCAAGAGATCCAGTTCCCCCAAGACTGGAGGAAGCAGCTTTCAAATACCCCAGTGGATGATCAAGAACTGCTGGTCTGAACAGGAGCTAAGTCTGCAGGTATCCTGATCACTGAGGGCTGAGTACAAAGCTCTTATACTCTGCCCCAATACTCTTTCCTCTTCTGTGTGTATCCAGAGGTGTATCCTGTGCAAGCAGAGACCTCCCTGCCATCTTAAGCTCTAGGAGGAATTAAGGCAGGGAAATGCTGAGAGCTGAAGTCCTGAGGAGTCTGTGTACTCCTCTTGTGACCACAATCACGTGCCTTTTCTTCCAGCACACTACAGAACACACTAGAGTGCATCCAGTGTGAGCCATCCCAAAGCATGGATGCTGGAAATTAGAAAATAGCTACAGTGGAAAGCTGCAGAGGGGACACATGAAGATACAGGATCACACTTCCTTATGGGAATTTTCCAGGTAGCTCAGAGAAGGAATTGGACTTTGGAAGCGTGAACCCATGGAATAATTAACCAAAAATATCTACAGTATTTCCAGTAACAGATGATAGTAAGAGCAACCCTGCACAGCAGAAATGTCACAGACCAGATAGCTAGTGTCATTCTGGTCAGGAGAGCAAAGATTGCCTTCCTGGAATCAAGAGCAAGCAGCCAGACATTTGAGCAGGTGACAAGCTCTTGGTGAGCAGGCTTGATGTCTGAGAGGCTGCCACATCTGCATGGGTTTGTTTTCTTTTCTTTTAAGCTTTTATTTATAAATATTTTTTAATTTATCATCTAGTCAAAATGGTATAAGCACTTTGATTTTCACTTTATCTTGGCCTGGATTAATAGGGATTTAGAGAGAGATGAATAACAAATAATTTGTTAAGCAGGGAGCACTAAACAACAGCTGCATGTATCTGTTAGAAGAGCACTGCTCTGAGAAGTACAAATGGATTCAGAGACAGACCTGGCCCTCAGATAAGGGGAGAGATGACACCAATAATTTTTTTGTTTGGCTTATATGTTGTAGCTTGCATGAATACTTTTTACCTCTCCATACTATCAGCAAAATATAGGTTTCCTTCAAAAAGCTGTACTTGGCTCATGCCCACATTCAGAATCTTTTCTGTGTGGTGCCACAGAAGATTGCCAGGCACTCTCTGAGCCTAGCTTGAGACACTGCTACAGCATCTGCTGTAGGAGGTGGGTGTCTACTGCATTTTCAGGAAGGATGTAGTCAGACTTGTAACAGTCTAGCTATGACAGGCTGGCAGGCACTGCAGGATGCCAAATGCACTTCAGAAACATGGTAAATTAAACCCATGCCGTGCCCTCTCCTGCTGTTAGGAGAATGGCTCTGGACTGCTTTCTCTGTAGTCACTGCTAACTTGATACCAACAACTGAGTCAGATTGTTTAAATCTAGTTCAAGTATTTGTGTATAACATAGCAAGGCAGAAGTATCCAGGAACTCTCATTACATTGAACAGACAAGCTATTTTATATTTTTAGTGGAAAGAAAAAAAACCAACAACCCCACAGTCCAAAAAATATTTACATAGGACATTGCAATTATTGTTCAGAATTAATGAGTTTTATCCCCTCCTTTTGGCTTAAAGAACACAAAATCCCAATGAAAGGAAACAGATGTAGTTGTTTTAAGCATTTCCAAAGGAAACTGCAGTAAAGTCTGAAACATCACTGTATAAAAGCCTTGTGTGTCATGGAGATGTTCTGATACTGTTTTCATTTGCCAGCTGTGTGTAAAGAGGGAGTTATGTCTGTGGCCAATAGATCTTCCCACATCAGAGCAGTAACAACAACAAAGCAACGGAAATATTAGGAAAATGCTAACTTTACCTTCAAATACACTTGATTTTCCTAAACAAGAAACGTGGAGTAGGAATCAGTTCAAAGAAAAAATGGCCAGAATTTATAATGCTCTACTGAAAAAGACAATAAAAGGAAGAAAGAGCATTAATAAAATGAAATAGTCTAAAGGGAGTTTGGCCAACAAATAAGATATCAGAATGTTACCTCCTGGCTCTCCTTGCTAGCTATTTCTTGTCAGTCTCTATCCTCCAAGAAAAATAGCAGCACTTTCAGTTGATCTGAAGAGATATGGCCTAATAAACTAGCTAAGAATTTCTGGGACTGCAAATCAGGTAATTCAAGTCCATCTCCTGCCTCTGCCTTTACCATTGGTGTTAAATGTTACTATCTGTGTTACGGTAACACCTAGAAAACTCAGTGTAGCAGATATTTCTACAGCAGACCCATAAAACTACAGTCTTTGCCCTGGAAACACCTGCAGCCTGGTGATAGAGGCTTCCTGTGCTTTGGTGTTTCTATCAGTCAAATGGGGAACTTCTGTTTGACCGGGATGTCTGTATGACTTGACTGTGGGTTTCCGATCGATGTTCTTTTTCACCTACTGACCACCCTGCTGGGAAAACAACTGCTTGAACGTGGCAATCTGCTGATCACAGGGCCAGTTTTGCATTCAACACTACACATTGCAGGGACATGTTCAGACCTTACTACATACGGACTCCAAGCTACTGAGCACGTTGGGAAAAAAATCAAACCAATGCATCCAAGGGATTAAACTTCTTAAAATGCTTTTGAACCACATGATTGTATGATAGCACGACACCTTAAATTACTGATTGCACTGTTTTCAGATGGGATAGAGTTAATTTTCTTCCTAGTAGTTAGTACAGTGCTGCATTTTGGATTTAATATGGGAATAATGTTGATAACACACTGATGTTCTGGTTGCTGTTAAGAACTGCTTACCCGAAATCAAGGTCTTTTCAGTGTCTCATGCTCTGTCAGTGAAGCAGGTGCAGAAATAACTGGGGGGAACTGAACTGACCAAAGGAATATTCTATAAAATACAACGTCTTGCTTAGTGTATAAACTGGGGGAAGTTGGCTGGGGGCTGCAGATCGCTGCTCGGGGACAGACTGGATATCAGTCAGCAGGTGGTGAGCAGCTGTATTGTGCATCACTTGTTTTGCTTGGATTTTATTCCACTCTCTCTCTCTCTCCCCTTACAATTATTATTATTTATTTTGTTTGAATTATTAAACTGATCTTATCTCAACTCATGAGATTTATCTTTTCTTTCTGATTCTTCTCCCTACTGGACGGGGTTAAACCATGACACTGATGTTTTCAGCTAGGAATGCAGTGGACGTGACAAAATATCTTCTTAGACATAAATATAATGCACAACTAATATAAAATAATGGCTAAGATCCACAGTGGAAAATACAATAGTTCCCTGTGAAAATCCTGTCTGTGGTTTGTATTTTTTAACGTATTTCTCTGACAGTGTCTTTCCTCAGTCAGTTGAAGTGTTGACACAGATAGCCACTTCAGTATCTTAATTTCACTCTATGTTTATTTTGGTCACCTTCTGCATTTCAAAGCATTAACCTTCAATTTCCAAGAACTAGTATTGTCCTGACAGCTTCCAGTTAAACCATGAGACTTTAAACAGCCCTTAACCCTAAAAACCTAAACAAAAATTTAAAAAGCCCTAATACCCTAATGAAAGATTATATAGGAATAAANCTGATCTTATCTCAACTCATGAGATTTATCTTTTCTTTCTGATTCTTCTCCCTACTGGACGGGGTTAAACCATGACACTGATGTTTTCAGCTAGGAATGCAGTGGACGTGACAAAATATCTTCTTAGACATAAATATAATGCACAACTAATATAAAATAATGGCTAAGATCCACAGTGGAAAATACAATAGTTCCCTGTGAAAATCCTGTCTGTGGTTTGTATTTTTTAACGTATTTCTCTGACAGTGTCTTTCCTCAGTCAGTTGAAGTGTTGACACAGATAGCCACTTCAGTATCTTAATTTCACTCTATGTTTATTTTGGTCACCTTCTGCATTTCAAAGCATTAACCTTCAATTTCCAAGAACTAGTATTGTCCTGACAGCTTCCAGTTAAACCATGAGACTTTAAACAGCCCTTAACCCTAAAAACCTAAACAAAAATTTAAAAAGCCCTAATACCCTAATGAAAGATTATATAGGAATAAACTTCTGGTGACCCAACAGAAAGAAAATATCAGAGAACAATAAACCTTTCAGGAGAAAATATTTCAGCAAGTACATATCCTGTTCAGTGAATACCATCTACAGTGTTAATAAAATACAGGAAGGCTGTCAGAGCTCACTTGCTGGACAAAAGCTCTAGAACAGGGAACTTTTATATTTCTACCAACAGAGGATCCTGTTTTCCACAGAGTCAAGAAAACATGGGGCAGTTTACCAACAAGGGCCTCCTTCCTGCATACAGGAGCCACAGGGAGAGAGTCTGCACAAGAGCAGTTACACAAACCAAAACCCAAAAGAGGATTTGTGGTAGCTTGTGCCTTATCTGCACAATGTTTGCCACCCTTCACCTGTTCTGCTGTGCT
This sequence comes from Notiomystis cincta, assembly GCA_013398075.1. NCBI lineage: Eukaryota > Metazoa > Chordata > Aves > Passeriformes > Notiomystidae > Notiomystis > Notiomystis cincta. Next base: position 64,489 of record VZRX01004674.1, read on the forward strand.
GAAATTTATCCATCATCAAGGCCTCTGGTCCCGCCTCAAGGATGTGCAGCTGAGAATAAGACACTGATGATTGAAGCTGCAGGTAGCAGAGGCTTGGAGTAACGAGCCTGTGCAGAAAGGCTCCTCACAGCCCTGTTTTGACAGTGTGTGTGTGTGTGTGTGTGTGTTTGGAAGGGGTGAGAATGCCAGAATACAGAGAGAGAACAAAGGTATAGATAAGAGTCGTCCTATATCCAAGGTCAAATTTTTTCAAAACCAAAAAATAAACAGAGATCATCCTGTAATCGTGATCTTACTCAGCAATAAAAGCAACATTTATTTAGTTCTTTCCCTTTTCCAGCCTTCACGACTGTTAATTTCAATTCTAGACCAAGCTCCAATGCATCTTTGTATTTAGTATCTGCACCTTAGTACATCTACACCTTAACATATTTTTTTTCTTAACATCATTATCTTTTACCTGTAGCTTGCAATTCTGTATTTTGGATTTAAACCTGTATGTTTTCAACAGTGTTACCACACAGTTGTCCCCTACAAAGACATCAGAAGATTCACCTCTACAATCAGCTCCACCTTTCCTATTTTAACCTTTTGTATCTTAAGTACAGCAGGCACCCATCCCAGCCCGAGTCATATGATACTATTCTGGTGATTTGCAATCTAATTAGGATGGACAATTCCAGCCTTAACAGCACCAGAGAACTGCTGCACTTCTGTGGAGCTATCAGCAGAAGGTCTGCAGAGCTGAGAACTTGCTTCTTGAGGAAGGCAATTAGTTTTCAAATTAGTAACTTGTACACACATTTTTCTCCTTCCTTCCACCAGTTTTAATTGAACAAAGTGTTTGAAAGGAACTCCAGAGTAAGAAACTTGTTCGGTTAAGACACCAGAGCCGAGTTCTTTTCCTACTGGGAAACCTTGTAAACATCTCCCTTCACTCTCAGTAAAATTTAGAAAGTGAGAAGGCTATAGTGAGAGTAAATCAACTAACAACTGCTCCTAGGTATCACGGGATTGAAACCACATATATTCACAGAAAGCTAAAAATCTGGAGGCTGGAAAAAAGTGAGTAGACTATAATAAGAGACTTAATAAGTAAGACACTATAATAAGTGTCTTACTACTGTCCCACCAGTGTGCCTCATTAGTATGGATTACAAGAAAACATTCAGAATGAGAGGATAATTTGTCCTCAGGCCCATTAAATTCTTGACCCCTGTTTAGTAGAAGTGTCCAGGGAACCCATGTCCTTTTTTTTTTCTTTTCTTTTTTTTCTTTTAATGGAAAATGTTCCTTAGGATGAATAACCTTAAGACAAGCTATGAACTTCACACAGGTCACAAATAATCCTGCAAGCTGAAACAGCTTGATCTTTACTGCTTTGGTCTAAAGTCACCTAGGGACTGTTCCCTTGGTTGAAGTCTTTGATCAGTCTTATTTATCTGACAGAAGTGTGTAAGCAGACTCTGAGATTAATGGAAAACAGAGAGATGTTCCAACAAAGACCTTGGAGACCCAGAATCTACACAGAAATAAGACATTAGAAACCTGCCCTCCTAAATAGGGACCAATGCATGAACTGGGCTGGGGATGGATACAGCTGAATGGTTTTGTTTGGCTAGGCACAAATACAGTGTGTATATTGAAACTACAAGTTATATAAGGCAAACAAGAGGGGCAGAACTCTGTCTGACATAAGTCCCAAAGAACAGACCCTGGTAAATCAAGGGGTATGGGCTTTTTCTAGCATAATAATAACAGCAGTGCTTTTTAATCAGTTTAACAAGTCTTCAAGTTTTATATTTTTAACATTCAAATTTAACCTCCTATCAAGTTTACTTAGTTTAAAAATGAAGGCTGATCTCATTTCCATCAACTGAATTCCCAGTTGTTATTTACAACAAGTAATTCTGACATTATCCTTCCAGATGCATGTTAAAGGCCAGAGAAGAATATATATGGCAGTCTGTCATACTCTGATCCTATATCTCATTTCCATTTTTGCTTACTAGGCAGACTTCCTTCTCAAAGAAGGCTGCTGAAAGCATTTTTTAATAGATAGAAAGCAAGTTTCTTTGCCTGTGGCCTCTGGAAGAATTTCATATCTTAGTGGCATAGCCCTGTGAAAGTGTCTTTCTTGTTGCTTGCATTTTCTTCTTCACTGGTCAGCCTCTGCCTGTCAAACACAGCCTTGTAAGGGCAGTCAGCTGCCATTCAAAGTAGTGCTGAATGAAGAGTCAGTGAAGCTGCAGCTGTACAGGACAGAGCATCAGCACACAGGCAGAGATCTGGGCTTACTGTGTTCATAGACTAGAAGTGACAAGGGCCAAGAAGAGAAAACTGTTGTGAGACAGCAGAGAAACACATTTGCCCTAAAATGGCTTTCCTCATACAGAAGACAGATTTAAAAGACTGTTTCCTTTTCATTTTAATTCCTCTTATCTTATTGTACTGTTCTTCTGGAAGTTGGCAAAGCTGTTAATGTCCTCACAAATTAAAGCCAAATATGTATACCTTCCAAAAGTCTCTGAAATTTAACAGATTAGCACTGGGCAGATGCCTGTAAGGAAAACAGTTCAGTGTGCATTGAACACACTTGCACCTAGATCCTCACTGAAGGGCACAACAGTTTTATGCATACATACAGCCAGGCACATCGAGGAACACAGGATCTTGATGTCTGCTTCTAATGTGTACAGGAGGGGTGTCCATGTAAGAAACCTGAATGAGCTGCAATCCCAGTAGAAAACCTTGATATGCCTTAAACCCATCTACAGTGGTCGAATTTCAAAGTTGTGTAATAGGTGAGCAAAATGCGAGCACATCACTTAAACCAAGTCCTTAAAATGTATATGTACTTAAGGCTTGTATCAGATTTAAGGAATGTATAAACCCCATTTTGCCATAAAAGTAATTTCACATCTGGAGAGATCAGAATATGTGATTCAATCTGTTCACAGCTACAGGGGATAAACTGTATATGAAGGTTGACTCTGAAGATTGAAAGGCTGCTAAGAGTGAACTCTTTTCATTATCTGTGCTAAGGATCTCTGTATCAGTATCTTTCCTGAGAAACATATCTATCAATTATTTCAGCTAGAATTTGGCTTCAAGTATGTATACTGATTCCACCAGGTACTGCCATGATAATACATTCAAGCATTGCCAAGGATAAGCATGTCACACCTATGCTACTCTCAGGATTTTTTATAGGTCCATAAAATCCCAGCTGTCACAAACAGAGGAGAAAGGGGGATGCTGTTCAATATCTCTTCCAGGGGAATCAAATAAAGCTACTAAAATTCCTGGTTCAAAATAAATCAAAGAGGGTAATTGTTATTACACCACGTAGATAAGCTGTGGAACGCTGCTTTAGAAGATACTGTAGAAACTGAAATTTTAAATGGATGTGGAGGAAGACTGGACAAACTCATGCAAGAAGAATCAACCAAGGCTTCTGAAATATAAAAAGTAAATTCTGCTTACAAAATCTCCAAAATAAAAGTGTTTGAAAGACAGGGGAATATTAGTGGAAGCATCATATATGATTGCCTTGCTACACAATTTTCTAGGTATTTTGGCTGCTCTTGGAGAGCAGAAGACTGTAAGAGATGGTTCTATTGTCGAAGGTGTGACCCTTCTTAGCTTCTAATAATCCTCAGCCTCAGATTTGTGAAGCATGACAGACTTCAAAGCAAGCAATCATTTATTTTATTTTGTACAAAAAATTTAATCAGTCTTTGAGTTAAACTGTAACATTAAAGAATCATTAAAAAGATAAAGGCCTCAAAGAGAAATTATAACGCAAAAGATGTGAGATTTTTTTCCTGCTCACTTTATTATAAAGCATATAAAGGGAGGGGTTTCAGCTAAAAATAAAAAAAAAGCTCACTGACTGGGTCTCAAGTGCAACTGATTTAACAAACTGTAGAGTCAATTGCTCCCACCAAACAAGGAAAATGGGAGAGTAACTAAATGACTGTTTTACTACAGTTACATGAAAGACATAGGCATATATGATAATGGCAGATGAAAAATTTTCAGATGGATGTGATTTCTGTCTGTGAAGGCAGAGAAGCACAGTTACCTAAAGGAAGGTTGTAGAACCAGTATAAATGTGGCTGCTTGATCTGCTAGGGGCAGAAAAGTCTTTAATATCTTGGACAGTACCTGTGGCATCGTCTGATCAAGCCTTTACTGGTATAGTCTTTCTTTTATTTTTCCCCTAGGAATGTTCCTTCTCCAAAACAGTTCTGTCATTTGTAATGGCTTCTGCTGCCTACCTAGCCTTTCCTCTGATAAACCTGCATTATTTTTCCTACTACCCGATAAAAGATTCTTCTCTGATTCCCATCCCCATGGGATAGCTGAAGTGAGCAGAATCTAGTAGTGGCAGAAAATTCATTATGTAGGGTGACTATCCTTTAAAAACATTTAGTTAAAGAGATTTTCTGTCAGCATTACACCACAAATGTGTCACTACTTCCCTTCATCTTCCTCTCTGGAGGAACAGAGCAAGCATCAAATGATGGAACGGAAGAAGGCAATCATTCCTACACTGTTTTGACTGTTTGTCTCTTTTTTTTCCCAAACTGAGATTAATATGCTGTGGAGAGATTAGAATGCCAAGATATTTGTGGTTCATCTAAATGGGAGCAGTGACTGGGGGATCTGCTATATAAATGTGTCTGTGGGCCAGATTTGCTTAGCAAACCCACAGATGTTCTGCAGTAACACTCATTTTCTTCCTGTGTTCCTGGGCAGTCACATGAAGAAAATATATGGTCTTTTCCATTATGTAGGTATAGAAGTCAATCTGGAATACTTCAGCAGACCTTGCAACAAACATCTGAGAGGGAAAACTTGGTCCTGAGCCAGCATTTTTTCCTGGTAATACTAATGAAAGAACATATGGAGATCTGAATTAAGACTTAACCCAGAACCTTGATCCAAACTTTGCTGAAGTAGGAAGATATTTTCATCCAAATTTAGGTCAGAAGTTTGCAGGTTGTGACCTCTTTTTGTAATGAGACAAATCCACACATTCAGTGAGCAACAATATTTTCAGAAATTTCAATTTCAAAGCTTGGGTCAGTGACTGAAGATCCATCATTGCCTGGCTACTCTGTTTGTACATGTCTAAGTGTGCCTTGAATTATTTTAATAGCACTGTTTGCTGTAAAGAAATGATAACCCACTTGTCAAGAACAGCATGTCTATAACATAAGAAATTAATCTCTTCATGCTGATTAACTGTACTTTGTAGCACTGTTCCCTAGAAGAACTGTTACATGTCTCTTTAGAAATATATTCTGTACTCTTTTATCACTGAAGGGAGAAGAAAAAGAAAATACTCAAGATTACTAGTGGCAATTAACAATGTCTACTAAATAATTTTTTTCAGAAGTAAAAATAGATTATGATATTATTATCTGGGTTAAAAATTGCATTCCAGAAATCCTTTGTAATGTACTTTCCTTCCCAAACAGCTTATAAATTAATACATCATTTGCTATGTCAGTCTAGGTTTGTTAGCAAAAGAAAAGTCCGGGAAAACAAAAAAGCAAAACTCCCAGTTATAATAAAATCTAACCACCAGCCTGCTGGAGGTGGTCTTAACATGACAGATTTAAACATTAAAGTCAACTAACATTATAATGGGAATGTAATGGGCTTGAGAACTGGTATTGCTTATCAGAGGCACTCACGTGTGATTTTAGTGTACAGCTGAAGTGAGATAATTAAGTCCTAAAGGATTAATCCAAGAGTCTTGTACAATTCTTCATCCTACTGGAGTAATTTTACCTTTGATTTCTCTTTTGGTAATGAACTTGCCCTTTTCGTGGATTCTTCCAGACAGTTTGATCTTGAGGTTTCTGTCAATAGGCCACCTTCATAATTCCTAGCAGCTTGGATTTACATAATCTGAGTTTTAACATCTACATTACTCTCTCTAAGCCTCTGTTGGACAACAAATGGGATGGTGCACCTGTAAGGTAGCTGAGCTACAACTGGGTTCAGGAACTGCCTAATAGAAAAACACTCCAGCAAGGTGCTCAAATTTGAGCAGGAAAAATCCAACTTAGTGCCTTTATTCTTCACAAACAGTGTTTTTCTTCTGACAGAAATAAATGTTGGAACAAAGCTCCTTACCTTATGTAGACAGTCATGGATGAGGGGAGCAAACAAGCCCATGACACCTCCTGTGTGAAGTCCAAAGGAGGATCTGGCCCCAAGAAAGCAACATTCCTTCACAAGTGAGCATCCACAGACAGACAAGGAATCAGTGGCTTCCCTTTCCTTGTTATTACTGTCATTGGTAATCATCACCCACACTGTTCTCATGAGAACTGGAGAGGTCCTTCTTCTTGCAGGGGCTGCCACATTACTGTCAGACTTTATTTACCCTCTGTTTGTTTTCCCAGAAGTGTCCTGTGAAAGGGGTGACAGGCAAGGGACACTGGACAGAGAGGAGATACCCACCCTCTCTCAGGCCACTGCCTGTGAGACACATTTGCTTTGGCTCATGTGGCGGAGCTGATGCCGAATGGCTGCACAGCCCCACTCCTCAGAAAGAGCCAGAGGGCTCGCCACAAGCAGCTTGCCATGAGCTGCACACTGGCACAGGCAGGCCCAGTCCCTGCCCCAAGGGACTTGCAGTGACACTGTGCTGCAGCACAGCCCTGTTGTGAAAGCCTGTTTGTCTCTGTGGAGGAATGACCAAACTCCATTATGCAATAGTGGCTTTTTGTTCCGTTTACTGCCTTTACTCCCCATTTGTTTCCATGGTAGCAATATGGAAAAATTAGGATTTGTAATGTAAAATCAAGAAAGAGACCATTTTTTTCTTGTCAGAAGCCAGTTTGTGATATACTGAAATATATCTACGACAGCTAAACCTAAATCTGTTTCATGAAGAACAGATACATTTAGCAGAAATGTCAAAATAAGGAGTTTTATTTCATTTGTTTCATAATAGTCCCCTTCAGCTGGGGCTTATAGGATCTATTTTTATATTTTTATGCTCCAGCACGGAGACAATGCTTAGATATAAACCCATACATACCCAAAACAAGATGATAATTTCACAGCAAAATCTTCTGCTACTTTAAACTGCATTGCAAATTAACTTAAGGTTATGTAACACCAGAACATACCACTCCTGTCTGGCACCAACCTAAATGCTTCTTAATATGTGTTCACATAGAGCCCTCCTGTGTTTGCTAGGTTTCATTACAACAGCCACTACATCTGAGAGACAATTTATTGACCTACATTGACAAGACCAAGCTCCAGAAGGGAATGCCAAACTCCTGTCCTCTCATATTTACACAACATGGACTGCTAAATTCTACTTGCCAAATACTGTATCAAGCTCCAAAAGGTGCAAAGTGAGAATCTGTCACTAGTTCTGTCTTAGTTACACCATTTTTCAGTGGTAGGCATCATAAGTATCAGTAATTCAGTTGCTGTTCCAAGTATTGATTATGATTTTTATCACAGAATCATAGAATGTCTGGTGTTGGAAGAGATTCAAGACCACCTAGTTCCGAACTCCTGGCCATGGGCAGAGACACTTTCCACCAGACCAGGTTGCTTAGGCCCCCACCCAACCTGGCCTTGAACACTTTCAGAGATAGGGCAGCCACAGCTTCTCTGGGCAACCTGTTCCAGTGCCTCACCATCCTCAAAGGGAAAAACCGTAATTCCTAATCTCTAATCTAAACCTAATATATTTCAGTTTGAATCCATTCCCCCTTGTCCTATCACTACCTACCCTTGAATAAAGTCCCTCTCCATCTTCCTGTAGTCTTCAGGTACTGGAAACCACAATTAAGTCACTCTAAAGCCCTCTCTTCTCCAGGCTGAACAAACTCAGTTCTCTCAACCTTCCCTTGTGGGTGAGATGCTCCATCCCTCTTGTCATCCTGGTGGCCTCCTCTGGGCCTCTCCTCCAACAGGTCAATGTCCTTCCTATGCTGGGGACTCCAGAGCTGGATGCAGCACTGCACATGGGGTCTCACCAGAGTAGAGCAGAGCAGAGCAGAGGAGCAGAATCACCTCCCTTGCCCTGCTGGCCACACTGCTTTTGCTGCAGCCCAGGACACGGTCAGGTTCTTCTTGGCAGGCCACACATCCATTGCAAGGAAGACCTGGCAGGCAGAACTGTAGGGAAATGCTACCTTGAGTTACCTTTCCTCCTCTGTAGGTCTGTCTGTAGTCTTCATTGATTATCTGTGCAGGGGAAGCAGATCCATAAGTTCAGTAACTGCTCTTTGTTAAGCAGGTTTAGAGACAAGAAAATACATTTTTCAGCTTAAAAGGAAGACTTTGTAGTTGATTTACCCTATAATTCTTCAAAGTAAAAGTGGAGACCTACCTCCATTTTCACAAATTCATTTCCCATACTAAGGGTAAACATAAAGAATGTGAATCTTACAAGGAGGTTTTGATTCACCCAGACTGGACTTTTCCCACTAGTGTTTTCAAAGGATATGACATTAATGGTAATTACATTTAAGAGAATTCACTGTGCTCACATGATCTTTGCATATGAGAAACAGTTCAATTATGTACCTGTGGATAGCTCAAGGACAGGATATTAAAAATTATTTTCACAAAATATTAAACATTTTCTTTTCATGAGAAAAATACATCTGAGTTCTGTCCTACATGTATTACAGTAATACATGGTCTATTCTGGAGCAGAAAACAAAGTTAGAGTTTTTATCAAAATATGTCACACAAAAGAAATGGTGGATTATTTGAACCGAATGGATTTAAAGTATTCTGGTTTACAGGATGAAGGTGAAATACAAAGCTTTATGTAAAAATGCTCAGAAAGGACTATAGAAAAGGAAATCACGTGTTTGCTAAAGTTTTATCTGTATTTGAAGGGAAATTCATGAATGGGCCACAGCTAACTATTCTGAATGAACATTCACTCTCTTCTGAATGTTTGTCAGTAACTCAAAAAGGCTGTTTACAATACAGTCATTTTTAACTACTACTGGCCTATTGGAAGAGAAATCTAAGATCCGGTGGGAGAACGACATGAAATGCCTAATGTTTGCCTAGACTTTTACGGACTTAATTTTTTTTTCCTGGAAGGTAATTAATAAAAAGCTTTAAATGCAGACAGCAGGCTACAGTTAAGACTAGTAGGAATGCACTTTGTGAATGTGTTGTTCAACCTTCAACCCTTCTAAACAGATTTTCAAAGGTTCATAATGACCAGTGAATCCAAACTGCACATCAGATTGTATCTGTATGAAGCAGCCCACTGAACCCTTCTTACAGCTTTGAATAGCACATATTCACACAGAGGTGCTAGGGGTGTTTGATTTTTTTATTAGAGAATAGAAATTTCAGTCACTATAGTGACTTGAAGGAGATTTTGTCCAGTCCACAGAAGAAACTCTAAAGGAGAATTTTGTTGCCTTTATGCAGAGACCACGTAGTCCCTGTAAGGGTAAAGAGTCTTTAGGCCATTCAATCAAATGGAATCCTGTTATCAAATTCTCCTTTAACACTTTAAAAACTATCTCACTGCTGTTTGAGAGTAAGAATCACCAGCTTTAACAGTGCTAAACCAACTGGAAGGTTTATTTTCATTACTTCTGATATTTACACAGAGAACAATAGAGCTTCATTTCTCAGTGACTGAGCTGCCCATGGAACCAAGTTCAGGACCTTGGGAGGCCTTCAGCTGCATCCCCACGTGGCTGCCACACCAGTTTTGATAATCATTGGAAAAGACTTACAAAAGGGCATAGTTTGGGCTGTTGCAGACACCTACTGCAGCAGCAAGAAAATAGAGCTTGTAAATAACAATTCAGAGTGGAAGACCTGACTCCTCTGCAGGGGGAAATAGGCTTTGATATTATCTAATCAATGGTGTCATGAGGCAGGATGTTCAGATGTATGACCAAAGCAATTATTCTCAGAAAACATTTTATGCTGAGGAATAAAACACTGGGGGGATCTAGCAGATATTTTCATGAACTCCAGGCTGCCATGGAACAAAACCTAGCAAATGGGATTGCTCTGTATTGTGTCTCACCCACAGTTCAAAAGAAGAGCTGTGTAGCTGCTTCTGTCCAGGTTTGCATTCCTGGTTCAGGCTAGAAGATCTACACCTGCTCTTCTGAAGCAGACTAAGGAAAACAGCGTTGAAAAAGGTTAAGCCAATTAAAAACAAACAAAAAAAGTTATCCTTTCTCTGTAAATCTTGCTTCAGGTGTGCAAAACTATGCTGTCAATAAAAGTGACCAAAAGCTTATTGATATCCTTGAATAAGGACAGCCTTATTGATTTTATTGGGTGTTAGTGATCTCACTTCCCTGTTCATGGGTATAGAATAGAGTAGAAGCTGGCACCTGGAAGAACCAGTCATTATGAAATTTAGCAATCCTACATAAAAGTGGAAAAATCTAATTACACTTTCAAAACTGATGAAAGCCATTATGTTTTCCTGTCTCTGTTCTGGGATCTATTTCAAACAGTATTTCAGTGAAAAATTGAAGGTACATGTTCATGTCAAGTTATGAATGCCTCTTGATTTGGGGAGCAATGCTACACATCATTCCATGAGGCACTGATCCATTTTGTGGATAAACTGCTGCAAAGCAATGAAAGATCCATCAAAAGCCATTAACACTGGGTGGATTCTGTGGGAGCAATAGCTGGCTTTCTACCAGGAGAGTCTGATGTGACAGTTTTCTATAGAGAACAATTCAGAGGGAAAGGAGACTGAAGAAAAATGGGAGAGGTTTCCAGAGGTTCTGGAATTGCAAAGCTGGAGCAGAAAAGGTGTCATGCTTTTAAATTATGTATGTGCTCTATCTTGAGCAAGTTACTTCATCAACAGAAAGAGAATCTAAAGTAAAGCTATGATTACACATTTATGATGTGGTACTTAAATTGGCTCAAGCAATTCATATTCCTGCCCCCCTCTTTGTGCAGGTGTGACTGCTTGGTAAATTGCCAGAGGGAACAGAGCCAGCTAGGAAGAGCCTAGCCAACAAAATGGGAGCCTAGCCTTGTAACAAACTGGCACCCAGAAGGAGTCAAGGTGACTCCAGAAGTGGTTTGTGGTGAGGTTCCAGTCTCAGAATGGGAAATTTTTGCTACAAGACCTAGTAACCATCAGAATGAAGATATTTTTAACTGGAACAGGTTGCCAGGGTTGTGGAATTACTACCAGTGTAAAATACAAAATTAGTAAGGACTTCTATGAGACCACCAAAACAAGCTCCACAAGCATTTGTTAAGGGTGGGTCAGGCACTGGTGGTACATACAACTATGAGGTATGAAAGCAGGTTATCATCACTCGCTGATGCAGTGGCTGGGAAGATGAGGAAGTATCAAGGAGCAAGTCTAGGAGGTGACAAATGCCAAAAGTACCAAGTTGGTCAGATTCCCATCGGAGCATGTGGGAAGTGGTGTGGTGGTAATTACAGGCTTTTATCCAAGCTTGAGCTCTCAAAACCCAACAGGAATAGGTGATTCAACTCCCCTTCAGAAGAGCTGTTTTCACATCTGTATATACTGTACATTTATTTGTGAGTCATACATGAGCTATTGTATAAAATTAATTTGACTTAAAATAAATTACAATTTGAGGGTTGTCGTGACTGAGGGAAATGGATTCTTGTTGGAAGCAAGGGACACCAGAGGGATAGTTGGTAGGGACTCAAAGGGTCTTGATAATCATGATGCATCATCTTACTACTTACTGACAAATTCAACCTGCCTTACCTATGTGGACAGGCCACCTTACTTAACCTTCAACAGGAGCATGTAAATTATGTATGTTCAACAGTGTGGAAGGCATTATGAATGATTCACACTGGGTCATCCTTCCAGAATACCCTCCTCCTCTCTCATGTCCAATGAATCCGGAAAGCCAATTAGACATTACCACCTTCCCCTAATTGGGATATTTATAATGCTTCTGTCTTTATTCTCTGACATCTAATAAAAGGCATGCTCACCCTACAGTCTTCTGCTGTTTAATTAAAGACTATCAGTAGGGAGACACAAATCTACAGAAAACCAGTCTTTATTAATTTTCCTGCCCTCAGAGTTGTTTGCTTTCTGCCATATCCACAAAGACAGTAATGTCTGAAAGATAAATAAGTTATATGGATTTAATGCTAAAGATAGGAAAAGGAAAGGTACCAGAGAACTGAGGTGCTGGCACTGGGTTGGAGTGACCACAGAGCACATTTTTATATATATTATAAGGCCAAAATTTGTCTAATCCAATTGTATATTAGACCATTAGTGATGGCCCAGTCTGCCTGGGAGAAGAAATATGCAGATCCCTCTCCCTTCCTCCCAGATAATTTCCTTGGCATGGTGGTGAAACTGTATTGTAGTTACGACTCCAATTTCAGACACTAATAAATTACAAGGCAGAACTTTCCATGTTCTGCTGCCATAAAAAGGTACCAGACAGAGGTGAGAAATCCAGATCTAGGAAAACTTAAATTCACCCTCCAGATCCAGTGGAGTAACAGATAGGATTCGGCAGCTGATTTAAAGTACATTTCGCTGCAGTGAGTCCTGACTTTATGAAAGAACACATTTATAGAAAAGTTAAGAGTTAATTAAGAAACAAATTTTAGCTATGGTTGTACTGATAGTTTGTATAACTAACAAGAACGCTCTGAAGGACAGCCAGGCTGTCCTGATGCCAGGGCTGTGGGGGGACCCAGCCCTAATAGTGGAAGGTGCTGTCTCCAGCTGCTTGCCTCCAGCCTTCAGCCAGACGTTATCCCCATAAAGTTTCACACAGGTGCTTTTTAACCCAATTAAGACAAATTAATTGTAAAGCTGATGCACCTTGTTTCTCACAGCTTGATGCCTTTGGTTGCAATGGTGCATATGAAGAAATGCTTAGATAGAAGACAGAAACTCTCTGCAAGGTGTAGAGATGGGCAGATGAGGACTGGCTAGTGATCAATGACTTCTACTGCTACAGCTATTTACAGAGTTCACATCTTTCTCACTCCAACTACTATCCCTGCAAAGTTTTTTTTCACATTGTACCTGGTCATTTTTCAGCACCAAATTCTAATTCACAGCCAAGCACCAGATGCTGTGATATGATCCTTCCCAGATGTAAAATCTCCGGAGGTTCCATGCCTACAAAGTAAAAGCTACCCAAGAATATCCTATTTCATTTAATACTAGTCTTGGAAATCTTTCGTCTGGTCATTCCAGTATAAAGTGTAACCAGACAGTGCACATGTGCAGTTTCACTAGAAAGTGAACAGATATTTACAGCCCAGGGAACAGAGCAGGCCAGAAGCCCTAGCAAAAACAAACACGCAAACTATAAGTCATTAGTTTGGTGCTTCAGAACAACGGTCTGAGGTTATTCTGTCATTTAATGCTGCTGTCTAGGATTTAATTTCCCCAGTTAAAACAAGATTATTTGAAAGGCACTGCAGCAAACTCATAGTTATATGGCCAGATCTATCCTGGCTGACATTATGAGGGAAAGAAAAGACAGACGTGATGACACAGGAATCTTTCCGATCATAGCTTCCTCTGCTTTATACCTGCTACCACTGAGTGCCTGCCAAAAACCTCTTCTGTGTATGTATTACGCAAGACTAGTTATTTTCTCCTGGTACTCCTGTGACAGCTCAGCTGCTTTTGAAAGCAGAAAACCTCTCTACAACCTTTTTCCCTACTTTGATCTAGGACACAGAATAACAGTATTTCAGATTTAGTGGGGATTTTCCACCATCTGCAATAGTTGATAACCTCTCAAGTGCAATGCAAGAACTAAAGTCAGAAAATTAAGTGTCCATGTCATCAAGGGAATGTGGGAAAAAGAAAGGGAAGGGAAAGCAATTCAGACGCGTGAGTTTTATGACTACCTAGAGTAAAACAAATCACATAAATATTGCTTCTTTTCCCAGTTTGATGTAGAAACTTGTAAAGCTCTGATTCTTGTAAACGGTATGGACTTTCAGACAATAACAGAATCATAGAATATTGAGTTGGAAGGGACCCATAAGGAGCATTTCAATGACTTCTAGACTCTGGGAATTTAACCAGCTTCTTGCTTTGTTTTCTTTCTCCTGTGTTGATAAATACTTCACTTATTCAGATAACTAGACTAAAATAATAGTGTCCAAGTTTGGAGAATAAATACCTTCCTGGGCTTAATGCCTGATCTTCTGTTACTCAGGGATGTTTCACATTAACAAAACTGAGGCATCAAGGAAGCTGGGGATATGAGCAATAACAGAGACTTTAACCTTTTTTACTCAATTACTGAGTGTATAATTTGGGTATCTTGCATGATTGTGTGGCCTGTGTCAGCAACTCTGGTGTGCTCAGCCACCACTCACAGCTTCTTCTGCCTCTGTGCCAGCCTGGCTGGAGACACCCTCCTGTTCCCTGAGTCAGAGGACCGTGCCTCGGCAGAACGGCCTCTGAAGGCTTCCTGAAGGCAGAGCACGCACTGCTGCTCCGACTTTGGCCTGTGAGTCGTGCGCTGCTAACAAAGCTGGCCTCCGTTTGAAAACCCTGGGAAACACAGGTCTTGCTCATTCCTCTCCTGGGCTGTGTCCGGTTCTGGGCTCCTCAGTACAAGAAAGACAAGAAGCTACTCGGGCAGGTCCAGCAGAGCGCTGTGGAGATTAGGGGTCTGAAGCATCTCTCTTATGAGGGGAGAGACTGTGGGAGCTGGGCCTGTTTAGTCTGAAGGCTGAGAGGGGACCTCATCAATAAATATCTCAAAGGACATGTCAGGAGGATAGTGCCAGGCTCTTTTCAGCGGTGCTTAGTGACAGGATGAGGAGCAATGGCCACCTAATGAAATGCAGAAGTTTCGCCTCGACATGAGGAAGAACTTTTTCACACTGAAGGTGGCAAAGCACTGGAGCGGGCTGCCCAGGGAGGTCGCAGTCTCGCTCTCCGGAGACATTCGAACCCCACCTGGATATGTTCACCTGCTCTGGCTGACCGTGCTTGGCAGGAAGGGTGAGTATATGATCTCCAGAGGTCCCTTCCAAGCCTAACGATTCTGGGATTCTGTTTGATTCTATTTTTTAAAAACCTCCCGTCAGCCTAGCCCGCCGGCCGCCGGAGCGCGGCACAGCCCAGCGCTGGGCACCGCCGCCCGCACGG
>VZRX01004674.1:88900-107740 GCA_013398075.1 Notiomystis cincta
GAGGATTTTTTTTCCTAGCAGAGGAGAATTAGAAAGCACACGTATTTCTTGTGATTTGCTGTCATGCTGCCCTGTGGCTGTGAGCTTCCTGTATTCTTTTACTTTAGCTGCCAGTGATGGTGCTGCCTGCCTTTCAGATGGTGTGAAGGATTAGGTGACAGAACAGCTTGTTAAGGATTTGCTGAATTTGTTTAATAGGCTGACAAAAATTCAACCCTCTTCTGCTTGCTTAGGGGCCAGAACAGTTTGCAGCTTCTGCTTTTCCTCAGAAATACCACGCAGCAGATAAATCTGCATAAATGAGAACAGAGCATGATGCCTACAGGATGGCACCATTGAAAGTTTTTTTTTCCATTGCTTCTTCTCAGCAAGGTTTTCATTCAAGAAAGATTTTGATTTGGAGCAAGTAATTGTGTCTCTTTCCCCACCATTTTTTATTTAATTGAATTTGTAAATTCTAGGGAGTATAAGAGGAAAGGTGTGAAGTAATGGGAACATCCATCCCAGCCAAACCTTGTAACAGTATTGACTAATTTTACTTTGTTGAATAGTAAAAATTAAGTCACTAGTCTTGCTGAACAACACTTGTAAGACTTTTTACATGATCTAATACTAGATAATGTATGAAGAGATGCATACTGGAATTATTTCTTTTCTATATAAAGCTTGAACAAGAGAAGCTATGTGGTCAATTTAGCTGATAATAAACAGCATTAACATACATCTCATATCCCATTCTCAGAGTATTTGAGAGAGAGAGAAATGACCAATATTACATTTATTCCAAGACAGAAAAATATGCTTTTAGAGCATCATCATTCTGTTTCTGTACTGAATGTTGCCTGCTTCTTTATTGTGAGCATCAGTCAATTTTATGATAGTACAGAAATTAAACTTTTCTTGTTATTGTCAGTATGCCAAGCTTGGTCTTACCTTGGTGGTCCCAGGAGGTGGAATCAAGAAGAAATCGCCAAATGCTGCCCAAGACAAAGCCAGAGGACCAGCTGCAGTGGGCTCTCATGCTGATGAGGAAGAGGATGAATATTCTGGTGGACTGTGCTAGCTACAGACTAGGTTGTCTTAAATATCTGACTGACTTGTGATGCTGAGTATATCCAAAGGTACCAGTTTTACCAGAGCTTCATTGCAATTGTGATACAGGAATCCTAATATTAACTTGGCAGCTTCTGAGTGCAATGCAGGAGAAAAAGCATGATTGTACCCATCATCTTGAAACATCTTTGGACTTCATCTCCTACCTGGTAGGAACTTCCTTAGGGCCCTGCCTTCAGCTGACAGGAAAAAAAATTGACAACAGTTAGACTAAAAGCACAGTTTAAAAGAAACCAAACCCTCAGAAGCACTGGAGGGAGGGTGGTACAAAATTTTAAATGCTGGATTTCACCTGCTGACACTTTTGGTCCCAGTAAGATGCTTGCAGTTGTTTTTGGAGTTAAATGTATGATCATTCATCTGGCTGTTTATCTCCTGCTTGAGACCCTTTAAGGCAGACTGTGGCAGGCAGGATTTTTACTAGTGTAAGCACTAGGGGGAGCATTCAGTTTGTTTTCAACGTGTTTTACTCCACTGGGGAATATTATTTTAGTACCTTAGTTTTTACAGTATCCACATGAGTGTGGAAAACACTTAAGTCAGCTAGGTTGAAGTTATCTTGCAAGCTTAAAAATACACATCTGTCTTTCCTCATAAGAAATTTATTGACCTGAAGTCTTTGGAAATAAATGTGTCCATAGTGTTTGTAATGTGCACTTTAGGGAAGGAAGGAGTGAAGAACCATTCTTAGCAGTGTTTTTGAAGTGTGCCATAACCAAAAAAGAAACTGAAGTTAGCAGGTAACATGCACTGAATATAAACTTCTGAAGACAAATGTTTAACAAAAACTTAGGTGGAGTGTTTGAGTGATATGTTTGAGCTCATGAGCATCCTAAATGTTTATTTGCTAATCAGTATGCTAGTCTATGAAGACATTTGATTCTTTCATATTTTCAAAGCATTGAACAGGTATCTCCTATAAAGCAGCATTTTCCAAACTAGCTTAGAATCCAAGGTAACCAAATTTTAATGTACCCTCTCTATATTTGGTTTCAAGCAATCATGTGTTTCACAAGCTTCTTCAGTGTCTTAAATTTGTTTCACCATTTTGTGCTTGTAAGTTGTCACCTCTAGAAGTTGAGCCTGTGGCTTGTTCCTTCAGCAGGACCTAAGCAAGGTCTGCATTAGGGTGACATCACCTGGGATCCAGCAGGGATTTGTGTGTGATGCCAAAAGCTCTGCAAACAAGAGACCAACAGCACAGTGTTAAGTGTTGGGACAATTTCTGCCATATTAAGGAATTGGTTGACATCAAAAATATAAAGCATTTGTCTTACTAAATTGTGTCAGGCCTAATTGTGATGAAGGTTCAACTCTTGGAGGGCTAATGCTCACTTTCCTTGGGGTGAATAGCACTCAGTAGCATTGAGATGGGAGCACAAACTGCAGCATAATTTGCAGTCACATTAGAAAGTCACATTATTCAATTTAATGGGTCTTCAAAAACCAGTTTTGTGTCTTTGTCTTGTGTAATAATAACCATGAGTTTTAAAGCTGTTTAAGATGCACCTGTAGTTCTTCACTATCTGATGGGTAATTTCCCTTTGTTATTGATGATGTTTTGGCTCTATGAAATAGTGAGTTTCTTTTCTCTTAGAATGCTTGCAGGTATACATGAAAGATGGTTTTGAAGACTATCCTAGAATCCTGGAACTCTTCTAGAATTTTTGCTGTTGGCGCAACTCACTTCAGTTTAACTGAAGTTTAATTTCTGCCTTCTGGATTTGTAAATTGAGTTGAATATAATACTTTCTATGGCGAATCTTTATCACAGGTAGAAAAAAATGCACACATAGATCCTCAGGGAGCACTAAGTAATTTTCTTCAAGCGTTTCCTGCTCCTTCTAGTTCTGAAATCAGTTTTATTGTGTGATCCCAAGGAGTCTGCTTTCTGTGTGTGTGAACAATTGCATGTATCTGAAGTGATGAGGTGCATAAGAAAACTGGGAACATTGTGTGCTTCTGTGGAAGAATTTTCAGATTTATTTAAACTGTGCTGGTAACACTAACAGGCCCATATATGAAGAATTAAAATTTATGTGTTGCATTTTTAAAACATACTTTCCATATGGCCAAAAAAAAAAAAAAAGAAAATAGATGTGCAACACTGTCTCCCCCCCTCCCTCAAGTTGTTTTTTTTGTTCTGTGCCAAGTGTGGAAAATCTGGGACAAAAGTGACTGGTACTAAACCTTTTAAGCTGCCATTGAATTGACATTTCTGATTCTTAGTAGTAGAATCTTAATCTTTAATTGCAATGTTGCTGCAAAGACCAAATCTGCAGAAATGGAAGCGTCTGAAAATAAGATGGTCTATTTTATATAACTTATTCTCCTATTTTAGACAGTGGAAGTGTGTTAGGAATGTTAACTGCCTTTTAGTAAATGTTTAACTATAGAAGAAACTGTCTGTATATTATGTGTTAGTGTTTGTTTCTATCTTTCAAAGCAATTTGCACACTTATGTAAATACCATTTAAGTGATCTAAAATGGAAAAGATAACATTTACAGCAAGAGAGTTTCCAAAACCAGTGTTGACTATAAGAAAAAAATTAAGTTAAATTATGCATGGAAGCTGAGCAATGGCTGATGCAATGTATATGTAAAATCAGAAGATTTCTAAATTATCTGTAACTTAATACTCAGATGATCAAGTGCAGTGTGAAACCTGTGCTTTACTTGTTCTTTTCCCCAATCTGTGGTGTAATAGAGTACAAAATGTGTTTGTAACAGCTCTACAGATGCTGCCCCTTGAGAAGAGGCTGTGTTTCACCAACATGAAAAATAAAATTTGAAATTAATTCATGTGTGGTAGCTTTCTCTGTTGATCAGGTCCTGCTGAGGGCCACCATTTGAAAATGAATATTAATTATATTTAATTCTTCACTGGCATAGATTTTCAAAGTGGTTTTTGGCGTGAGAATGCAAGATTGTCATTATTCAAGTTGGATCCAATGAGGAGTTTGAAAAACAACTAGATTTCACCCAGTTTAAGGATGTGAATTCTATAACTCTTGGCAGACTTCATAATTGTAGAAAAACCACCTTTTCTACTATTTCAAACTGAAACTTGCTGAAATATTTGAAGGCTGAAGAACCTGGCACTGAAGTTGTACAGTGTAACGGGAGTTGTTCCTTAGATGCTGCAAATACGCAACTGTATAAAATTGTAAGAACTAAGCTGCTCTCAGGAAAAAAAAAGAAGCCATGTCATCTAGATTTGTAGTAAGTAGTGAACTTTTTTAGATGCAGGAAATGGAAAAAAAGAAGTGACCCCAACCTCCACGACGAGTAGTGGTAATAAAATCGGAGGAAGTAGATGTAACTTGAGAGAGCAGAAGGGAGCCACTTGGGAGCTGCGGTTTGCGTCCGGGCAGGGACATTAATCTCTGAGTTAATGGTGTGTGGAGGCCGGCGTGCCCGGAGCTGGGCTCCTCTCTGCCTCGCTACCTGCTGGAGAGAGAGGAGGTGCGAGTGGTGCCTCCGAGCAGCCTCCGCAAGGCTGGCGGCGCTTTGTTTGGAGCCGCTGCCGTCGCCCCTCCGCCGTGACTGCCAGAGTGGCCGTCAGCCTGGAACGGGAGCGGAGAGGCAGCTGCAGGGCGGCACGTACGTTCGGAGAACATGTGGCTGCTGTGATTCATCTGCCGGTCCGCTGGGAATAGCGGCCGGGAGCGCCGCCGGCCTCCGCAGCGCGCTGCCGGCATCTGCGCGGGTGTGGGACCGCTTTGGGCCGCGCCACAGAACCGTCGCGGTGCTGCAGTGACAGCAGCGGGCCCCGCGTGTGCGCAGTGACAATGGGCTGCCGCTAGTTGCCTTGCTTGTTCTCGGTTTGTATTTGTGTAACTCGGGATCTGTTATCCCGAGAGCGTTGTTCCCGCTTAGCGCTAGGTGGTGCCGCAGAGCTGGCTCTGGCCTTTCCTCCGCTGCCGGGAGCCTCTGCTTCTGCCTTCAAATAGGCTCTGCTGGAGTATTGGTTTGGTTAGAAATATCCACACGGGGACCGACCTGCTCTTGCTGCTGCCTCTCGTGGCTTGAAACACCTGCCTGAAGTCGTAGAAGTCACCTTATGAAGACAGCTTAGGTTGTTGTGTTTTCACTTCTCTGAATATGGGCCTGGGAAATGGGGTGATTAAGAGCCAGGTTATAGGTAGTGGGTGGGTGGGCAAATAAAACAGTAGCCAGTGTGCACTATAACCTGTTAAAAGAAATTTTCAACTCCAGAGCTGGCTGATTCTGCTGCAACTGGCACTCTTACTGCAGCCACAAACTTTTACGAAATACCTCCTGGACAGAAATCAACCCGTATAGGGAGCAGGGAAATCAACTGAAAATTGAAGGAGTGAGGAAGCTGGTCATTAGGAAGTGGCATGTTAAGAGCTCCTGCTGTAATTTGCTGAAAGGAGTTTGCTTTAAAATATATGCCACTTCTTGATTCATGCACAAGGCAGGGTGGGAAGGATGAGGACATGACTGCTCTCTCCATGCTGGGGAGAGGTTCTGCTGCTGCTGTGTGCCATGTGAGGCACTATGAACACAAACACGTCCTCTGCCTGTCACTCACTGACTGGAATTCAGGAATGAAAGGTGAAACTTTATAGCAGCAGACAGGGACTTCTTTGTGTCTGTAGCTGACAACTCTCTAGCCAATGCCTGCTGTGCTGCACTACTCAACAAATGTCTCAGACTAATTGTGTCGGTAATAATAGAGCAGAGAATTCATGAAGTGTAAAGACCTATGGGACCTCATGTGTTTTATGGGTGCCAACTATTTTATTTAATTGACTGACATCCAGTAATTTTCTGGCTTCTCTTGAGTCAAAGTATGATTTTCCAGGCTGAATAACTGGAGAAAGAATGAGGATCCTCTCAGCTGCACTGGAGCCTGGAGCACAGGTTGGGTGTGTAAGGAGTGAGTGGTTAACCTGGGTGGACTTGGGGGGTAAGGCAGCTCTGTAGCAACTCTAACTGAGCAAAATATTTTAAAGCTTTAGTAACAGAGCTGCAGAAAGAGTAGTATATTTTTAAATTCCCTTTAAGTAAGACATGATCTGGTAACTTCTGATACTGCCTTAATGTTTATCTCCCAAAACTTACCAGATACTGCACCTTATTGGAATTCCTGAGAAGTCATTTTCTTTGAAACACCATCCAAGAGCTATTTCTCACCACTTTGAAATACTTCAAGACGTCTAATCCTGATACAAGACATGAGTTTGGTGATAGGTCCTGCTGCTGAGAAATGTTGGAAAGTGAAAGAAAACACCCTTGTTTTCTGGTGATTCAGGGTTTTTTTCCTTTTAGTTCTTAATATTCTCTAATATAAGGATTTTTTTCCCTTTGTAACTTGTGCATGTTAGTGTGCAATCTGAAATTCAAATAGCTGTTTTTCTGTATCTGTCATCCTGCAGCCATCAGGGAGCAGAAGATTTCCTGTGACTGAGATGAGGACAGGGGGAAATCAAGAGAGTAAGTATGCTTGTGACTGCACACACTAGTCACTTTTTGGTTCTAACACACTTGTGATTTCTTCGTGGATAGGCTGACAAATGGCTTCACATCTATGTGATTTTTTTAACCTTTTTTTTTTTCCCTGGAAATGCCATGATGGTGTTAGAAGAGGTGTGAATAATGCCTCATGACCAAGCAAAATCTGGTATTAATAACATGCAACTAAGTAAGTGCAAGTAGCAGGCTGATTGCACACACATGCTTTATGCTTATCCCTCCTGCAATCTAGAACATGATAATTTTTGTTTTAGAAGGTCATGGATATCAAAATCAGGACCCATATTTCAGAAGTAATGTTTCTTCACAAGACTGAAGTGCAGTAATGGGATGACTTGAAATTTACTGTAGGTTGGGCTGTGCATTCATTGATTCAACGCTTTCAAGGAGGTTTCTATTTCCAGGATAAATTTCTATGAATCTGTTTTGCAGGAAACAGATATGAGGAAACACTCCACATCTGTGATCACTCCACTGGAATTTGAAATAGTTTGTTAAAAATGTAGGAGGGAGGAATTCAGAATAATGTTTTTCAGGAATAGTGCCTCTTGGGTTTTCTCTTTCTGAGTTTGTACTGGGGATAATTCCACTGATGACTGTATGTAGTACTGTATTGCTACAATTAAAAAAATTGGCCACTTTTACATACAGATACTGCAGCTACTAGGATTTTGATCTTTATGAACCAGAATCTGGGAGATGTTAATCAATACATTCATTTTGACTGACATATAGAAAGAGACTGGGAGGCAGTGTGTGATGGAAAGGAGTGAACTCAGAGAGAAGAAACCAAGGAGGATTCCAGCCCAGTGCTGGGTACTTATGCCCTCTTATGATTTCCTGATCATAGCCATGAAGAAGGGTGAAGGAACAGCTGGAGACATAATATGTTGTTTGACAAAGAACAGCAAGATGAATCACACATCTGATAGCTTGAGTAAATCATGGAAATCACCAGTTTTGTCAGACACTTAAAGGTGATTTGAGCATAATTCTGATGCAAGGCAGCAGGGGAAAGCATTTTTTATTATGTCCCTTCAATTAATGTCAAATTTATACTATTTTGTTCTAATACATTTATTCAGTGGAGTTTCTAGCTGCACAGCAACTGAACAGAGAGTGTAATAAAGGGGATCCTGTTTGCTGCATAGTTTCCTTTCCTTTTCACTTGTATGCATTTTTTCTTTGTGGCAGGAGCAGGAGTGTTCCTTGAAGGCTTTGCTGTATATCACTTTCAGGGGGATTGTTTTGTTTTGGGGGGCTTTTGTTATTTTGTTTGTTTGTTTTTTGGTTTTGGTTTTGGTTTTTTTTTAGTTTACAATGAGGAGAAACCAAACCTTTGCTTTGGGTGGATATTCCAGTAACTTTTCTCCCTTTTGGCCATTTTTGGATGAGTTCTCAGCATCGTATTAAAATCATTACTTTTTAATTGACAAAGTGCTGAACGTGATTTGTGTCCATTGAAGAGAAATAGTAGTAGAGTTAATGTACTGTCATGGATCTGGAGC
The DNA here is from genome assembly GCA_013398075.1 of Notiomystis cincta. NCBI lineage: Eukaryota > Metazoa > Chordata > Aves > Passeriformes > Notiomystidae > Notiomystis > Notiomystis cincta. The sequence continues at coordinate 97,025 of VZRX01004674.1, forward strand.
AGATGGAAAAACTCATTGTCTTTGTCAGGAATCCAGGATGTGCTGTGTTGGTGGCAGCAAGGCTGGTGTTTTGTCACTGCTTTCCATTTTATCTTTGACCAAATATAAATAATGGGTGAATATGACACAAAATCATTAGATTTAGGCCATGCCCATGTTGAGAGTTGTGGTAGATAAAATGAAGGCTTGAATTTCAAATGTACAAACTATTTTTCCACCCTGAAGCAGATGTTATGGGGCTCTCATTTGTCACCAAACTATTTTTCTTTTGAGTGTGGAATCCATATTTCTTTAAGTTAACTGTGGTGTGGCTCACTAATATAGTACATGCCATATGATACAGAATTATAGCATTTTGAGACAGCTGGGTTAAACGTGAATTAATTGCTTAAAATAGGAATGTTATCGTTTTTGTCAGTCTTCTAAGTTATTTCTGTGTAGTTTCTTTGGCTCTCTTCCCAATTTTCCTAAATTTCATTTCTAAGTAATTTTTAAAGACATTGATATTCCTGATTTCTATAGAAATGGTTGGAAGTATCTGGCAGTGATTTTCTCTTCAGATGAAGATTTAAGTTACTCCTAGACAGCTGTGGTATATTTTTGTTCACCTTGTCAATCTCTATATTACATTTGTGCCTGTTGTTCACTTTAAGGGATGTCACATTACCATGTGAGTCAGACCATCTTACTTTATGGCTTTCAAAGTGTTCTAGGCTTTTTTTGGATGGATGACTGGCAGCCTGTGGACCTTTGGCAAACTCTGATAGTCAGGCTGTAATCAAATTGTTTGGAGCAGGAGTCTAGGGCAATTCTTGATTATAATCTTGTTTCTGCTGGTTGAGCTCTTTAATATAAATATCTCAGTGGTAGCAAGGAGAGGTTCCATGAAGAGCCAGGAAGGTGCACATCCCACCTGCACTGAAGTTAAAAGAATCAAAGGGTGAAACTTTTGTAACCAGCAGGAGAGAATGAAACACTCTGGTATTCTGTGCACAGATCCATTCACACCCACGAGTGCATATGCCTTAAATAAAAACCTTTTCCTTTTTCAGGAAAGGACAAGTAACTAAGGTAAGGAAATGGCATTTATTTTTTATTCTTTCAGTGATGCAGATTTTTTTTTTTTAATTATAGATGCTTTTATAGCCAATATTGCAATTACAGAGCTAGAAGCAAATTCTGAGCTCTAGTTTCAGATCTGGATCATCAATTGAATGTCCCTGGACCTCAGTGTGGGGGATAAGTTGGCGTCCAGTGTTCTCCAGGTGCATGTTAAGCAGTAAACTCTCTCTCCTTCTCTCCCTCCCTCAATCTCTCTCTCTCTCTCCTGTTAATGTATTTGCCTACAGACAGAATACAGCAGATCCTCAGCTGTGCAAGGTGTGCTGCCTTGAGACAGCCAACTGTACCCACTGGCCAAAATTCCTGCAGTGAAGGATTGCAAACTTTTGGCTTTCCACCCTTTCTCCCAGACAGGCCCCCATGGCAGGCAAGGGCTGGACTGAGACTCCTGCATGTGTTTACCAGCCACAGACTCCCTCTCTTGGGGGAAAGATATTCACTTTCTTCTTCTGTCAGGGTTTCTAAATGCTGGATCCTGCTTGCCAAGGCACTGAGTGGAAGAGACAAGTGGACAGGGAGATTGAGGCCAAGGATGAGTTGGAGGTTGAAACAACATCTACCATTTGTCAAGGTCATTAATTTCTAGGCAAATTGTCTTTGAGCTTCTTGGGGCTCTTTGAGTTATTATTGAGATGCAGCTGTTTCCTGAGCTGAAGGATCCACAACAAAATAGTATGCAGAAACCTCACCATCCAATAATATGAAAAATAGTTCTCTCTAAATACTACAGCAGTATGGATTTAAAATAGGAATTTGATGCTGTTTAAATGAATTGCTGGACTGATTAGCCTTCCATCATCACTTCTGGTTCTGCTACGTGCCTTGGTTCAGCTTTTCTCTTCTGTCATGAGAATTTACTGTCACATATTGTGGTCGTGGCCCTGTTACACCCAGTGATCCTGTGCTGGCTTAGTCTCCTTCTATTTGTTACATAGAAATTGCCATGTTTCATTCTGTTGGTTTAACAGACTGTTAATTAAACATTTCCTAAGCAGTAATGCCAGGTAGGAATAAATCTGCCAGACAGTAACATTGCTGTAACTCTCCATTTATAGTGAGTGGGTAATCTCAGTTCAACAGCATTTGTATTCTGCCTCTAGAGAAACCAGGGCTGAATGAGGAGTTCTGGAAAGGTATAAGCATATCTGAAGCACTGGCATTCAGAAGCATGAAAAAACCTCTGAACATTGTGCATTGAAAGCTTTAGCACAATCTGATATACTGTCTATTACAGTCAGTCCTTAGTTAATTGCTGACATTAAAATACTCGTAAGATTCTGGAGGCTGACATTTTTTGGCTTACTCCTCTCCCTGCCTCCTTCCTTTTCCCCCTCCTCAAAAAAGGAGAAAAGGGGAAAAAAAGCACAGTAGTTATCTGCTTTATAAGACAATCTCATAAATTACCATGGTGGAGTTAGTTGTCCAGCTGCCTGTGACCTGCTGGGTATTTGTCAGAAAAAAAAAAATTCTAAGAGTTTCATGTCTTAATATAAATGATTCTCCATCCTAAAGTTTGGACTGGATTGATTATTCCCCAGTTAAAAATATTTTCCTCTTTCATTCCAAGAGTAGTAACATTAACCTAATCCCAGGGAACCTGTCACTCAAAATGCAGATAGCATTGGAGAGATAACAAAATTGGAGAGAAGAGCTGGCAATTTGCCCATAATCTCAAAATGTTATTGGTCTCTTATCACCACACTAAAGGGAAGCCAAGTTCATTTCATGTGTGACTTACAAACCAAGAATGGATTTAACTTGAAGGGAGAACATTTGAAAAACTCTTCAGCCAATGCTAGTGTTGATGTTGTGTTTTCAGTGTTAAGAAGATGGAAAAACACACACACATTGCACACATTGCTGCCTCAAGATCAGAACTTTGTGTGAACCTGCAACTCAAAGCTGTGCAGCACAGGAGAACCAACTTGTACCTTATAACCCACAAAACAGGAAGGATGCTTATCAGCAATAATCTTGCTTCTGCCATTACTTTTTATCTTGGTTAATTTAGTTTCATCTTCTGAGACATGCATTTACAATGTTTTAGATGATTTAAACTGGAAGGGATGGTTGAGAAGCAATGCAGTCAGAATGAGGACAGGGCTGCTAGGGACACAGTCTCCTCCAGAGTTTCTCTCTTGAGGTGAGAGATGTAGCATTCATTTCAATTCATCCACTTCTTCAAGTAAAGCTGCAAATAATGGAAAAAGGATGACCCACAGAAACTGGGAGATAATGCCCTGGTGGCTTCTCTGGATATAAAATATGAACTCATGGGACTGACTGGTCCTTTTCTTTAGCTCACCCACTTCATTTCACCTCTCTTCAGCCCCTGGAAGGAGATAGAGCAATGAAATCAAAGCAGAGTATTGTGAGAAACTAAACTCCTCATACTGGGCAGCTGAAGAAGTCAAGCATCTGATAGTAATTGGTTAGTAAATTAAATTTTAACAACCTAGAGGTTGCATGCAGTCCAGTCCTGCTCCCCCAATATAAATCACTCAGCTTTTCAAATATGAAACACATGTTTTCTGTCTGACCTTGTCTTTTATGGAGCAGTGGAGATTGCAAACGCAGATGCTCAGGTTTGTCTGCTTTCCTGGCCGCTTTGCTCCCGGAGCGCACGTGACGTTGACATCGCTGGAGCCCAGATACGGCTGCAGGCAATAAAGCTGGGCTGCTCCTGCTCAGACACTTCCATAAAGCTGGGCTGCTCCTGCTCAGACACTTCCATAAAGCTGGGCTGCTCCTGCTCAGACACTTTTGCTCCCTTCAGGCCTTGTTCACCCAGGGTGGGACTGTGACCTTGGATGGCAGGCCCGGCCTCTCTCCCTTTCCTTGCCTGGGAGGAGGGAGGTGCCAGCTGCCCCTGTGACGTGGCTGACAGCAGAAGCCTGGCAGTCACCTGCCCTCTCTGCCTGCAGCAAAATGCACATTTTACCCCCTTCCTAGCTGTTCTGGATTAAGCTCAAGAGCCATGGGGCAGTCTGGCTCAACTGGACTCTGATGGCTTTCCCCAAGCTTGTTCCCTGGAGCCACAAGCTCCAACACCCGCTTGAGCACTGTCACCAGTGCCCACCCTTATTGCAGAGGTGTTCAATGGACCTGCCCAGTCAGTTTTCCCTTGGAGGGCCAAAGCCAGTGCTATTCCCCAGGAGGAAGCTGGGGCTCCCTGCATAGCATTTTTTCCCTCTTTCGCATCAGAAGGACATGTCCCAGTCTGACACCTAATTTTTAGCAGTGCTATTCTGGAGCTGAAGGGGAAACTGCATCTTTAAAGCTTCAGATCTGCTCTGACTACAGTCAGTGGGAATTTTCCTATGTAGGTGCTAAGTATTATTCAGTGTAAGCAAAACTTGGCCCGTTAGTTGTAATTTTTTTCCATTATAAATCAAATCCTCTCTAATTTTTGCTTGAAATCTTTCCTCCAAGAGAGGAATTTGCTGTAGCTATAACATTGCCATGAAGTATTCCAGCCATGAGAGCTTGAAAATAGTTTTTTTTCTTTCTAGATGTTTCTTAGGCAGTCTGACTTGGTCTTAGGCCTGTGTGATTTATTAATGTATTTTGAGCCATAGAGTGAAGTTGCTGGTTGTTGGGAGAACAAATGGATTTGGTCCTGAAAGCAGCTTAGTAGTCTGAGGGGTTAAAAAAAGCTTCTGATGAAAGCACTTGTTTTTAATGCCCATGTATCACTGCTCCCTAGGGCTTCATAGGACAGCTTGAAAAATTGAAATCCTGGGCTTGAACTTCCTTATACCACCAAAATAAAGCAAGCCTGGGCTTCAGGGGAAGCTGGGGTGTGCCTTCCCTCAGATGTGTCACAGCACTAGGAAGGGGCACTGAGGGCCTCTCCTGCAAGGAAAGGACAGTAGACCTCCCCATCTTCAGTCACACTGTCCCATCTGTGTGTTGGGGATCTGTGAGACCCCTCCAGGAGAGGAAATGGGGCAGTGGGGATGAAGGGAATAAGAACCAGAGAAATGAAAATGTGTAGAGGCCAAAGGATGGAGCAGGACCATGATTTCAACCTTTTGCTTTGAGGAGACAATGTTCTGAAATAATCCCTGAAATCTCCTATTGCCTCCTGTCCACACCTGTGAACAGGATGGGACAGAAAGGACACATCAGTGGGATAAAGTCTCAGCACCAAGGTTCTAGCACTGACATCATCTGTGATTTGGGTATTTTGCAGTGGTCTAGCTCTAGCCTGGTCCTGTGCATCATCTTTTGTACTTCTCCACGACCACCCCTGTCACATCTCCTCCCCAGAAGGAAAAGGGATGGAGGCAAAAGAAATCTGGTCCCATGGAGTGAATTGCCTGTTAGAGATTATAGCACATTTAATATGCACCTGCAGAGCACCCTCTGCATTAGATTCAAATGGAAAGGATTTGCACAATGTGCTACAAAAACACCTCATAACAGAAATCAGAGTTTGGTAAGAGGCATCTGCTTGGGAAGCTGCCCTCAGTCCTGCCCTGCAGATCTGACCTACAATGCTTCTGCTGTGGACACACCTCTAACAGGGAAACAGAGATTTACATTTCACTGCAAAGAAGAGTCCCCAGAGAGCCCTGTGATCCCTTCACACTAAGCAAAACCTAGCAATATTTTCTTCTTGAAGTATTTCATAGCTGCATAATATCTGCAGAATTTCTTTGAGGTGGGAAGGAATCCTTTAAAGCACTTTGGTTTAGTGGCATGAAAGAATTTAGTCATGTAACCAACAGTACAGCCTGTAGCATTGCTTTGGGTGTTTTCTGATCATCTTAAATCTCAGTTACATTACTGATCTTTAAATCTTGCTGATTACATGAGGCATGTGGAGCTGCCTTTGTGCACACTTCTGTCAGCAGCCTTATACTCTTTCAATGCCTCTGTTCTTGTACAGGATCTTCAGCATCCTTTTTTGTGTGTAGACAAGGCTTTTTTATGATTATTTTTAAAGGCCAGAGTTCTAATTTCCAAGCTGATAAAGTCCTTATCAAAGTTAAATGAACCTTTGGGGTATTCAAGTGTATGGTAAAAGTGGAAATTAAGTTTTCACCTACTGAAATTTTTTATTGTAAATGTTTTAGCATAACATCTCTGCAGTAGCCACTTAATACAGACAGTATATGCTGATGCCATTAATGTGTCTTGTAATGTAAGAAGCCCTTTCCACTCATTGTAGGGGCATGACTATGCTGTCAGTTCTATTAGAGGGCTACAGTGCATGTAAATTGTAATTTCATGTAGGAAGCTAAATTGATGAACTTTATTCTCCAGAATAACAGGCTTATTTTATTTGAGATAGTGTCTTGATCACTTGTTTTAGGCTTTTAAACATGCATATTAGTCACTAATGCCTATTGTAAAATTATTGTAAAAACTAAAAGCTAAAGCTTCTGTATGAATTTGCTGTTGATTGGCAAGTTCCTGCATTTCAGTATCTTTTTGATTTGTGTGTTGTTAGTGTCTGGATGTGGTTTCTAGTTCTGCATTGATTTAAAGTAATAACACTGGAGTGATTTGTTTAGGATTTGCTTTATTTTTTTCCCCTCGTTTTTCTCTGAGGAGAAAAGTGTAAACAGCAGTCTTGGTTATGATGTGACTGAGAACACAGCAGCACTCTCCACTGAAATTCCCATTTGCACTGACATTTGCAACCAAGTATTCTTTTATCCTATATTGTGCAGAGCCACCAGGCTGATGAAAACAGACCTGCAATCCATCAGTCCTGAGCTGTACTGCAGCTTTCACTATTGCACAGGCTGGCTTCATCACCCTGCTTCAGCTGACTTCTTTTAAACCAAGCATCACAGTCTTTTATTCAGCAAGCCAGCCCATGCAAGCAGCTGCAGTGCCTCCTGTTAAACCTGAGGCCAGCTGTAAAGCTGCCTGTTGTGCCAAGGCTGGTCTGGTCTGCCCTGTGTTTGGTTGTGGAGGTGTCAAGGCTCTCCCCAGCTGGATCACAGTAGGGCTGAACCATCCTGGGGAAGAGGCCATGGTGCCTTGCATGGCAGAGATCCAAGGAGATTCTGTGCACTGGCAGGGAAGGAGGGGAACAGGTCTGAGGGGAGATTTTGGAGCCTTGCCTTTGTGCAGAGTCCTTGTGGCTGCCAGAAGCTGCAGGGCTGGGGACTCCAGGCAGAGATGGCTGTACACAGGCTCGTGGAGCTGACCTTGGAGCCTGAATCTTTCCTGTGAAGAAAGAGTGATCTCTGTGTCTCTGTGCTCTCTGCAGCTTTTGGAAAAGGTGGCAGATGTGGGGCTCTGTAAGCCTGCAATCTTTCAGTGCGCTACCTGGGTCTTGCTTTGCTGGTCTGGGTAGAACCAGCTGTTTGCTGCTGGCACAGGTCACTGGAGCAGGGGCACTGCTCTAAAACGCTCCTGTTTGGGAATCTCCCAACAAAAAGGGCCAGCTACCAAGTAAACTCAGCCCATTCATGATATTCTTAAATATATCCTAAGCAATCTGCCTTGAGGGAACATCTCAGTTTGGTTTCTCTTAATCACAAGTTACTTCAAGGTCTGCTTTTGCTGGAAAACCCCAGTACTGTAAATCTGCTAATGTAACAAATCTATACACAGTAACTATGTAATGCATATGGTTATATGTAAAATATACAAATATATGCATTGCATTAGCTGATACAAAAGTTACTTACTGCAGCATCACTCCTATATGCCATGGGATGACACATATGAATAAGCTTTAAATGTGTTTTTTCCAGCTGTGCTACATGGCTGTGAATCTTTGTGTTTCCTGGTGGCTACATGCAGTATCTAATAGGAGATTGTACAGCCTCTGCTACAAAGGTGACTGTTTGGAGGGGGATTTCACTGCTGAAGGCTCCCATATTGTTGCTTTTTTTCTTAATTAAGACTGTTGTTAACACTTCTTCCCTCAGAAGTGAGACTAAAATCTGAAGTGACATTTCCCCCACCATCCCTCCAATTTATCTGAGAGCACAAAATTCCTACAGCAAATGTGGTTTTCTCCTGTAAGCACCTTGAGGCCCAGCAAGTTGCTTATGGCCACAGCCCTCCAGTGCTCTTCTCTCTATGTTGTATAATTATTCATCTGCCTAAACTTATGTGTATTTTTCCCTTCTTATTACAACCCCTGGGGAATTAAGGGGTTAAATTTTATTTAATGTCTGTCCAATTGTCTGAACATTCTTTAAGTGTTAACTAGGAAGTCCCTGGGAGAGGGCTGGAAGCCTTCCAAACTCATAAGACCTGCAGACCTTAGGGAGCTCTTGCACGAAGTTTTTCATTGTAGATTTCTTTGCCAGATCAGCTCTAAAACAGACTAGAGATCGTTGTGATGAAAGCTAAAAAAGGCTGAATGCTAAAGAAAATATAACAGCTGCTGGAATGTGCAAACGTGCAGTCAAAGCTGTCCCTGACGGTGGAGAGAGATCCAAAATACAGAAGTTCATGGGCTAAAACTCACTGAAATGTCAATTACTGGACTGTACAATGTAACTTCTTCAGAGGTGCTTGTATATTCAACTACCTGAAAGAAGGCTGGACTGAGGTGGGGCTTGGTCTCTTCTCCCAGGTAACAAGGGATAGGACAAGAGAAAACAGTCAGGGGGAAGCTTAGATTGGATATTAGGAAAAATTTCTTTACTTAAAGGGTTTTCAGCCATTGGAATAGGATGCCCAAGGAAGTGATGGAGTCATCATCCCTGGAAGTGCTCAAAACCCTGTTGGATATGGCCCTTGGGGACATGGTTGAGTGGTGGATTTGGCAGTGCTGGGTTAATGGTTGGACTTGGTGATAGTAAAGGTCTCTCCCAAACTAACTGGTTCTATGAGTCAATGACAGGACTTCAAAAGCTAAATCTCTTTATAACCTTCTCAAATCTGCATGCAGTTTCTGCCTTTCAGAAGTACTGGTTTGTGCCACTGCCTTCTGATCTTAGCTGGTTCCAGTCCTCCACCCTTTCTTTGCCTTTCCTTCTGTGTGTGCATCTGTCTCATGCTCCCATTGATTTGTGTGGTTTATAGAAAGGTCTGGCTGGTGCTTGGATCACTTTCCCTCTTTTCCCTACAAGATGGTGCCAGCCACTTCATACAGGCATTGTGCTAACCCATTCAGCTGGCTGTAGCTAGGGCCAGCTCTAATATTTCACCTTCACATGATCTCGTTTGTCTCACTCAGAGCACGACAGCTGCAAATAAACAATTTGCTAGTACTGAGCACAGACACTTGGCTCGACAAACTCGTTATCTCTGAAAGTAAGCCTGAAAATCAAGTAAGCCAGGAGAAAGGGCAACTAACTTCCTCTACTAGCCCTGGAAAAATGCTTGCCCAAAAAGGAGATCTGGGCATTTCTTCTTAGTTGTAGCCTTTTTTTTCAGGTCCTAGAAATCCAGGGAGTTGTTTCTAATTCAGCTGGGTGATCTCTGGAATCCACTTGAAAATAACCAAACACATCATCCAGCATTGTCTACTTTCCCTGTTCCTTGCTCATTTCTCTTTTGGGGAGTTGCCTACCTTCAGAATTTTGAAGATCTACTTTTCCCCTAGTTATTGCAATACATCCATAAATAATACATTTCCCTCTCTAAATTACATTTAATTATTCTGTCAAGGTTATTTCAAGAGCGTGCAGTGATCACAGGTAAAATCCATATCCCCCTTCCCCTCTGCCTCCCTCTCGGATCTCCTCCTCATTCAATTAGGAAAGTTGATCCAAACCTCTGGTTTGGAGAGGCTGTATCTCCCTCCCAGCAAGAGACAGACAGCTTTACCTAGGCAGGGATCTGCCTGCCTTGAAATGTTACCTCTTTTCACTTGTAATTCAGTAGTTCAGAGGTAACTTCTGCCTTATGTTACTGAAGTAGCAGAGCAGAAAGGTTGTTTTGCATGACTCACATATTCCACATTTTCTGTAAACTTTATTTTCTGTGTGGCATTTGCCTGATGCGCTGAAATTGCTGCTCACCTGATGCAGTTTTTTTTGTCGCACCGATGCAAAGTGTAAAGACAATCTAACCTTCAACAACTGAGGTTCAGACATTGCTGCAGCACATGGTATTTATAATCCTACCACTTGATTAGGTGCTGAATGGTATCTGGAGAGGCATATGTGCTAACTCAGTTAACTTGAGTGGCTCTGTTTGAAAAAAGAGAAAAAACTAACTAAAAAAATGGAGAAATTACATCATGGACCTGTTCCCTAAAATCCATTTCTGTTCAGGGACTTCCACCTGTGTTTGATACTTTAAGTCAGCAAACTTCAGGCTTTTAAACAATGTGTTGAGAATCAGTGCCGTAACAGCTCCAAAGAGTTTTTTAGGAGTCTCGCTCTTGCTTTTGACAGGCACTGCTGATAGTGAAGATGTGAAGAGAGAGGCAATTGCTGATGTGACCTAGCTAATTACACTTAATTCACCTTCCCCATGTCAGTTCTGAGGAGGCTGCCGTGTTTCCTGTATTAATGCTGGGTCTAAATGCCCAGCAGAGGGGCTGCGGGCGCAGGAGGGTCTCAGTGTGGGCTGTGGTGGCAGTGCTGAGGGGTGGCGGTGGGCAGAGGAGCAGGAGCAGAGGGCAGGAGGTAGGAGCAGGAGAAGGAGGCAGGAGCAGGAGGCAGG